>JAXQQM020088480.1:0-32845 GCA_034641835.2 Pinus albicaulis | reverse complement strand
AAAATATTTGAACTTTGAATCAAACAAGAGAGCCCAGTTACCTTCTTTGAACTTATTCCTTGATGTACTTATCATGCCATCCAGTCCTTTACTATTGGACTATACTTGTTTTCTGGAATGCATCCTGTCTGATCTCATCTAATTCATTAATCTGCTCCAATCTGTGCTTTTGTGCCTCTGTTAGATCAAGTCCTAGCTGAACTGCCATTTTAAAAGTTTTAATCTGAAACTCTATGGGAAACAAAACTTGTTTTCCATAAACAAGTTCATAGGGAGTATGACCTGTTGTGCTTCTCCATGTAGTTCTATAGGCCCACAAGGCTTCAGGAAGCCTGTCTGCCCAATCTCTTCTATGTAAATGAACAGTCTTTGTTAGGATCCCTTCAATGACCTTATTAGTATATTCCACTTGACCATTTGCTTGTGGATGATAGGGAGTAGATTTTCTGTGTCTGATTCTATACCTCTCCATCATTTGTTCCACTAGCCTTGATGTGAATTGAGCTCCTTGATCTGTAACAATTTCCCTTGGGACACCAAAACGAGTAAAAATATTCTCAAAAAGAAAATTAACTACAGATGCTTCAGTAGCAAAAAGTAATGGCTTGGCCTCTACCCATTTGGTAACATAATCAGTGCAAACTAATATATATTTCTTTTGTCTTGATGGAGGACTAATAGGTCCTACAAAATCCAAAGCCCATTTTTCAAAAGGTTCAATATGTACCTGAGGCTGCAATGGCATCTCACCTCAAGGAGAAGGTTTCCCTACCCTTTGGCAACTGTCACACCTTTTGACATACTCTTTAGCATCTTTAAAAAGGGATGGCCAATAATATCCTAAATGAAGGACCTTATAAGCTGTCCTTTTATCAGCAAAGTGTCTGCCACAAGGTTCATCATGACATGCCTTGAGGATCTCAGGCATCTCATCTTCCCGAACACATCTCCTAATGATAAAATCTGGACCTATTTTGTATAACTCATTAGCAACCCATGAATATTTTGCATTGTCATAAATGATCTTTCTTTTGTCTCTTGCATTCATTATTGAAGGAAATTTCCTTGAAACTAAATAATTAGCAATGTCAGCAAACCAAGGAGTTTGAGTAGAAATTGCAAAAAGATATTCATCAGGGAATTGATCTTCAACTGGAGTATTGTCTTTGATGTTTTGGAGTCTAGACAGGAAATCAGCTACTGTGTTTTGTTTTCCAGGCCTATCTAGAATGGTAATGTTGAATTCTTGTAAAAGAAATAACCATCTTATGACTCTGCCATTAGTAATTGATTTGTTCATTAAGTATCTAATTGCAGAATGATCAGTGTGAACAAAAGTTTCATAGCCTGTTATATAGTGTCCGAATTTGTTTATGGCATGAACAACAGCTAAAAACTCTTTTTCAGTTACAGTATAGTTTAACTCTGCAGGAGTCAAATTTTTACTGGTATAATAGATGGCATAAGGAATCAGGTCTCTTTGTCCCAATACTGCTCCTAGAGCTGTATCTGAGGCATCTGTTGAAATATGAAAAGGTAACTTCCAGTTAGGTCCCCTTAAAATAGGTGCTTCAGAGATTTTTGTTTTCAAGGTCTCAAAGGCTAACTGGCAATCAGGATTCCACTTGAATTCACAGTCCTTGGTAAGTAATTTGAAAAGTGGAGATGCTATCTTGGTGAAGTTTTCTATAAAACTTCGATAATATCCTGTAAATCCGAGAAAACTCCTAACATCTTTTTGACAACTTGGAATAGATAAGTTAGAGATGACTTCAACTTTTGACTCATCAACTCTAATCCCATCCCCTGAAATGTGATGTCTTAAAACAATTCCTTCAGTAAACATCATAAAACACTTCTCATGACTAAGTGAAAGATTTGCTTCTTTACATCTTTTTAAAACTTTTTCCAAGTTTGCTAAGGCTTCTTCAAATGTGTTTCCATAAACTGTGAAATCATCCATATATACTTCTACACAATCATGTATTAGATCTGAAAAAATTCCTAATACTTCCCTTTGAAATGTTGCAGGTGCATTGCATAATCCAAATGGCAATACTCGGTAAGCATAGGTACCCCAAGGACAGGTAAATGTGGTTTTGTCTTGATCTTCAAGTGCTACTTGGATTTGGTTATAACCACTAAACCCATCTAAAAATGAGAAGTACTTTTTGCCAGCTAATGTATCTAACACCTAATCTATGAAAGGTAAGGGAAAATGATCTTTAAGAGTAGCTTTGTTTAATTCTCGGTAGTCAATACATACCCTCCATTTACCATTTTTCTTTGGCACAATTACCAAAGGAGAAACCCACTGACTATCTAAAATGGGATAGATAAATTTGACATTTAACAATTTCTGCAATTCTTCCTTAACAATCTCCGTAAGATTTGGATTCATCCGTCTCTGAGGTTGCTAATTGGTTTACAATTTTCCTCTATGTATATGTGATGAGTGCAAGTCTTAGGGCTTATCCCTTTCATATCAGTGTACTCCTGTGCATATGCAGAAGAATGTCTCTGTAAGATCTTGACTAGCTCTTCTTGTTGAGATTTCTCTAGGTTCTTGTTTATGTTTAAAGTTTTGCCTGGAAATATCTCAATTGTAGAGCTGCCAAATTTATCCATGGAATAAAGAGACATCTGTCTTGATGATAAAAACTCAATGTTGGATTCTTCTTGAAATTGTTCATGTTTGTATTCCGAAGAGGATTCAAAGTTCTCTAAGGTATTCAGAATCTGGCTATCTTCACTAATTTTTGAAATTGTGAAGAGAGTTTGTAAGTGTTCTTCATCCTCTATCCATTGAGTATCATCTAATTCTGTAATTTTTTTTGCTAGAGGATACAAGGTAAATTTCTTGGTTGAACTACCATCAGAGATGTACATATCACCGGATCTACAACTAATGAAAGCATCAGCTGTAGCTAACCAAGGTCTTCCTAATATAATAGGATTCCCTCCTAGATTATTCTTAGGAGTTAGGATCATAAAATCCACAGGATACTCCCAAGAATCTAGGGACACTAGAATGTCTTCTATTACCCCATCAGGTTTGATCACAGATCTATCTGCTAATTGTAATAATGTGGGTGTAAAAAGAAGATTAGGAAGTTTCAATTTATCCATGATTTGTCTACTCATGATATTGATTGCTGCTCCTAAATCAATGAGTGTGTTTTGGATCTCAATTCCATTGATGTGAATTTTAACAACTGAATTTCCTGGGTCTAGATACTTTGGAATAGCAATCTTACCCATCATGATATCTGCTATTTTTCCTGCCAGTTGAATTTTCTTTGTCTCTCTTATTCTTTTTCTTGTTTTCTTCATGCTCAACTCCTTTATTGTTTTTGCTAAGATTGGAATTTCCTTGATAGCTTGCAATAATGGGATCTTAATACAAACATTTCTCAGCTCATCTAGGAAATCATAATTAGGCACCATAATTTGTTTTTCTACACCCTTATCAATTTGTAATCTTTCTGGAAAGGGAGGTGTAGAAGTGGATGTTGATGGCTGCTCTAATATAGGAGTTGAAATTATTGGTTCTTTTTGTTTTGATTTTTCAATATTTGGGTCTTGAAAAGATGTGTTCTCTTCAAGAATTTTATTTACCCGTAGAGAATTTTCCTCAGAGTTGTTTTGTTCTTGTATGATTACAGAAGGTTTCCTCTTTTCAAGTATTCTTCCAGACCTAAGTTGAACATCATTAAGGTCTAAAGGAGTGATCAAATAGGTTGGAAACTGTTGGGCTTCTATCATGTATGTGTTCTGAGGATTTTTATTGTTGGGGTTTGGTATGGGTTGGGCAAGCAACTGGTTTGTTTTCTGAGGAAATGGTAATGGAAGTGGTTAATTTTGATGTTGTGGATTTTGAGGATTCTGTTGAGGATTTTGTTGAAGATTTGGTTGAGAAGGGAAATGTGGATATGGTGGATAGGATGGTGGATATTGATAATATTGGGAGTATCTTCCATAGGAATTTTGTGCTCCTTGTGCCCAAGTTTGAGATTGATTCTAGAATTGGGGCCAAGGTTGCTGCCAAGAATTCCAATTTGGTGGGGGTTGATTATACAGCTGATCATGGAATCCTTGTGTTTGAGGTCCATGCCAAGGCCTTCTAGAGACAAAATTGAGAGATTCTGTGGAATTCGTAGGGATTTCTTCTTGAAAGACAACTTTAAGACCAGGAAGTGAAGGACAACTCTTGGTCTCATGTTTTTCTGAACAAATTACACAGGTCTCTACTACTTTTGCATCCAAAGGGCACTCTCTCAAGGCATGCTTCTTTCTACATTTGGGACAAAAAATTGCTAAGGCATCAGATTCAGCTTTTTGCTTGTTTTGTAACTTAAGGGTGTCTATTTGTTCACTAAGACTCCCTAAAATGTCAGATTTGAATTCATCAAGCATGTGTCTGATTTCTGCCCTACTTACTGTCCCAGAAGCAGACTTACTTGCCCTTGCAAGAGCAGGGTCTCTTGGTCCTTTTACAGTTTTAGATTTCCCTCTTGAAAGGTTGATACATAATTCAACTATTTCAGGTAATGTGAGCTGAGATATATCCCCTTTTCCCATCATGTTAAGGATATCTAACCATTCATCCCTAATTTTCTTCAACAAGAGAGCTTTCAAAGTGTCTTGGTCTAAGTTTTCCATTTTTTCTCTTTTGATGTTGTAGTTAAATCTCTCCAACAAATCTTCCAAATTTTCATCCTCTTTTTGTAACATTTTAAACACTTCCTCCTTATGGTTGACTGGCATACATTAATCCAAATACCTCTCTAAAAATGCATGTTTCATGTCTTCCCATGTCCTAATAGAACTGTTGATCAAACTCATAAACCATTTTAATGCTGCTCCTTTCAATGTTGAAGGGAACAGTTTAAGTTTTTGGGCATCTTGCAAATAATCATAGGTTCTACATAGGACTTCAAATTCAAATAGGAAGGTTTCAGGATCTTCAGTTTTGAGTCCATAAAAGTTTGGAAGGACAGAGGGTGAAATTTTTTTCATAGTTGCATTGGTTTCTTCATCTACTATAGGAAACCCAAAAGAGCTTCCCATTCCTCTTCTACCTCTTCCTCTGCCTCCTTCTCCTTCTGCACCTCTACCTCCTTCTCCTCTACCTCTACCTCTACCCCCTCCAAATAGTGTGTGTTATCCATTAAAAACTCCTCCTCCCCCTTCTTCTGCCATAGTTGATTCTTCTGTAGAAGTTGAAAAATTTATGTCCCCAGCAGGGGTCTCAGAATATTCTTCTAAGACAGGTTCAGTGGATAAAGTGGAAGGTATTTCTAATGGAATATCTAATCTTAAATTCTCTGGAAGTCTAGGATCAGTAAAGGATGGAATGTGGATTTGGGTTGAAGGTGTGCTAGCTCTTGGTCTTGGTGAAAAAAGTGGTGTTCTAGGAATCAAGCTTCTGCTTCTTATGAATCTACCCCTTGAGTCTCTTTATCTACGCATATCATTGTTTTTGGGAGGTAAGAAACAAGGCTACCTAGTTACACTTCCCTGACAACAGCGCAAAAATGTCTGCTCAACTTAGTGTTCCTAAATTGAGGTCATAAATTTTCAACCAGGGCTAGTAAACTGTTGAAGTGAAGTGCACTATATGTGCCTAGGTATTTGTTTCTTACAACGTTGTGTTTAGTGTTTTTCCATTGTTTTTGGTTTTGTGTTTTTATTCTAAAAGGAAAAGAACTAAGTTTTGGCAAAGAGAAGTTGTTGGTCACACTAAAATGGAGAAAAACCTATTCTAAATTATGTATGGCACTTGAGAACAGAAAATGCAATAATTTAATAAGAAAAATAACTCATAGCAAGAACTCAATAACTCATAACATGAACTTAGTAACTCATAACATGAACTCAATCCCATTCATTCATTAGAAATATGTTGGAATATCTTAAGAAAAGGATAATTTTAATGCAATGAGGTTCTTATAAGTAAACAATGACTTACAATATCACAAAAATCTCATCCATGGTTAGAAATTTATTGGAACACAATTGGAAAAGATTATTTGTAGCATAGTAAGGAATTCTACTTTAAATTAACCTATGACACTGAAATTAATCCATTCTGCAACTCAAATTGTCACTACTAAGCCTCATTCGAAAGTTAGAAATCTTTTGGAATAGTTTTGGAAAAAAAGGCTATTTGTAAAATTATAAGAGATTGCAGAGTAGTCAAGGCCTTGAATTGATATCACTAATTCTTGTCCATATGATGATGTGTTGGAAGAGATTAATAACAAGAGTAGTTTGTAAATAATGAAGGCCTTGAAGTCTAATAGAACAGAATTAGCATACAACTAACTAATGAAACTTGAAAGACATTAAACAGAACTGAACAAGAATGCAATCAATCAAACTTGAAATATAGTGAATAGAATTGAACTAGAGTGCCATTAACCTCTGGAGTTTTACAACTAAACTAAAATGCAACTAATCTCTAAAATACTACAGCTCTATCTCAATCGGTGTTAGTGGTATTTTGGAACAATTCATAGAACAAGACTGACTGTAATATGTAATGTGAGTGAGCACAAAAACATGAAGTTCAGAAAAATGCAACTAAGCTCTAAAACACCACAGCTATGTCTCATTCAGTGTTAGTGATATTTTGGAATAATTCGTAAGAACAAGACTAGCTGTAACAATTGATGTAATTGAGCACAAAAACGTAAAGTTCAGAAGAATGCAACTAATTCCTAAAATACTACAGTTATATCTCATTCAATGTTAGTGATATTTTGGAACAATTCGTAAGAATAAGACTGGCTGTAGCATCCAATGCAAATGAGTATAAAACACAAAGTTTAGAAAATTGCTTAAGCTAGGAATGCAACAAGGCTAAAGTTACTTATCTAAACAATGTGCACAGAGCTTCTCGGGCAGTAGGGGCCCTCTACCACCGGATTAGCATACAAATCTCCTCAAGATTGCCTCAGATCTTGCAATAAAGCAGTACTTCTTTCATTAAAGGAAAAGTATTTCAAAAACAGAGTATTACGGTCTTTTGAGATCTAGCAACAAAACATCAATCTAGCTAACTGTCCCTCGGTCTCCCGAGTCATTCTTATAAAAGAAATACATAACTACCCTTGAGAATAAACAGGAACAAGTGTCTTTTTCAATCAAAATCAAATTAGAACTCTTATGGAAGCCTCGTACTTTGCTGGAGACATCTGTAGAGTCCCTGTCCTAGTAGGAATCTGCTTCTTAGCTTTGATCTCTTCCACGTGCATAACCACCTGTAGATTCTTGCTCAGACTTCGTAGAGAGAAATAAATGATGTGGGAGTGTTGTGGAATTCAACCATATGTGTTTTTCCTTGAAGTGACACCTGTAACCTGTGAGAACATGAAGATAGCTGCGGAATAGGCGACTGGCTACAGAATGGCTGCATTCTGTAGCTGAGTCTAGTAAAAAATTACTACAACAACAAAACCATGAAAATATAGCAAGTTAGTCATTGTATACATTCCTAAAGTGACTTTAATCAATCCTATTGACCATTTAAGCCTGTAATTGATAAGGGACAAAGGAAATGAAGTGAATTTTGGTAAAGGGAAAGGACATCTTTGGGGCTCAACATCATGCCCCTTTGTCAAGAATTATTGTTGGGATGTTATAGCTCAAGGATATCTAGGGCTTGAATCCCTTTGAAAAAACATGTAGGGCTCTGAAAATTAGAGTAATGGGGAAGAAATGGTCCTCAGAAGCCATGAAAGGATTGTTGGGTTTGGTCATCCTATCAAGAAGGTATATTTTGATTTATCAAAATTCTAATTTTAGCTATTTTATTTTTTTGGTATATATTTTTTTCTAAGTTTTGTTTAAAATTTTGTAGAGATTAGATAGAATTATAAGTTTGTTTTGTGTAATTGGGTCAATAGGCGCTCTATAGTCAGGTGCGGGGTAGATTATGGGGTGGATCTCAAGTAAGTAAACACCTGCTCTACAGTCAGGTGTGGGGTAGATTATGTGGTAGATCTCAAGTAAGTAAACATCATCTCTATAGTTCAGTGTGAGGGTAGATATATCTCAAGTAAACATGTTTAGATTATGTGGTAGATCTCAAGTAAACACATAAACTTAAACATTTATGAGCGTAGATAGATCTCAAGTAAATATGTAAATGTAAACATTTAACATGTAATGTTTAACCATAACATTTAACATTTTTTATCATGTGGGTCCTATTTAAAAATCAATCTAATTATTATTATGTATAAACACAATATAAATTTAAAATATGAAGAAGTTTACTAACACTCAAAAAAGAGGTATGGTAAATAAATAAAAATTTAAATAAACGAGAGTATGGTAAATAATATAACCTCTTTTTATGCTTACTTCAGAAGTATGGTAAATAAATAAAACCTCTCCTTATATTTACTCCATAAACCTTCTTATATTTAAGAACACTCAAAAAGGAGGTTTTATTTAGGTGAAGCCTATGGGCCAAATATAATATTTACCATCCTAGATCCATATTAACTCCGAATCTATCAATCCATATTAACTCTAAATCTATCAAGGGCCCAAACGGATCAAATCTCTGGAGGTGCAAACCTATTTTTTGAGTGAAAAACTTGAGGAAAGGTTTGCACCTAGAGAGATTTGATCCCTCTAGGCACTTGATAGATCCTGAGTTAAGATGGATCTAGGTTGGTTTCAGATGTGTGTGGAAAAGGAAATATGGATCTAGGCTAGTTTCAATAGTGTGCGTCAAAGGAAAATATATCTATAATATGAGGAACATATGATTAATTTTATCAATAATATGTAAATACATCTAATATTAATATAATCATTTTAAATATGCTAAATATGTCTGAGATTTATCTAGTCATTTTAATTTTAAATTTTCTTAGTAACCTCAGTTTGTTGAGATAATAAATATTGTAAAATAAATTAAATAATCAATTAAAAATTTTGAATGCAAAGTAACAATGTAATAATATTGAATGATAGAAAATGTGAATAATAATAATGTAGTCAATTACAAATAGTCTTCAATCTCGAACTATTTTCTTCTACTATTCTTATTGTCACCCTTGTTAGTGTTGTCACCTTTTCATATCTATTATATGAAAAGGACAGTTGGAATTGTAAACCATTAAAATATTTATCTTGAGTTGTTGTAGTAAACATCATACCTTCTTTCTCTTGCTCTGCAGTATTAATAGATGTTTAATTACTATAACACAAAAATCAATATACATTGTCAATATTTTTTTGTGCTTACAATAAAATCAATGTATCTAATGCAAGAAATCAAATAAGATTATAAAACAACATCTACACTGAAATCAATGCATATAATGCAATTAATCAAATATGATTAGAAATCAAAATCTACACTCAAATCAATGCATCTAGTGCAAGAAGGAAAATAGGATTAAAAACAACATCTACGCTGAAATCAATGCATCTAGTGGAAACAATCAAATAGGATTAGAAATCACCATATACACTGAAATCAATGCATTTTGTGCACGCAATCAAATAGGATTAGAAATAATCTACACTGAAATCAATGCATGTAGTGCAAGCAATCAAATATAATTAGAAATCAACATATACATTAAAATTAATGCATCTAGTATAAGCAATCAAATAGGATTAGAAATCGTTTACATTGAAATCAATGCATCTAGTGCAAGTAATAAAATGTCATTAGAAATAAACATATACACTAAAATCAATCCATCTATTGCAAACAATCAAATAGGATTATAAATCACCATATACACTAAAATAAATGCATCTAGTGCAAGAAGTATTCTTCCCTCTCTCCCCCCTCCATCTATATCTAAACCTCCCTCCATCTCTCCTTTTTTTATCTCTTTATCTCACCCTGCCAAACACACAAGCTCTCTCACTCCATATCTATCAATCTCTTTGTCCCTCCCTCCTTGTCTCCATCTACCGCTTCTTTCTCTTCACCTTCCATCTCTATCTCTATCTCCCTTTGTCTCTCTATATCAACCCTAAAACATACACTCTCTTTCTATCTATTAGTCCCTCCTCCTCTCCCTCCTGTTATCCTCTCTCCCTCACTCTCCATCTTCCTTATCACTCTCTCTCTCTCTCTCTCTCTCTCTCTCTCTCTCTCTCTCTCTCTCTCTCTCTCCACATTTCACTCTCTACGTCTTTATTCTTACCTCCCTCTCTCTCCCCCTCCATCTTTGTCTCTCTTTCCCTACCTCTCTTCACTCTTTCTCTTTCTTTCTCTCCCACCTCTCCCTCTCTCTATCTTCACCTTACAAATTTGTTACAATATGCTTCTCTCTAGCCTTCTCCCCATCTCTCCTTTTTTGTCTCTTTATCTCACCCCCAAACATACACACTCTCTCTCCATATCTCTCTCCATCTCTCCCTTGTCACTCCCTCTCTGTCTCCACTACCCACTCTCTATGTCTTTCTTCTTCCATCCCTCTCTTCACATCCAGCTCCATCTCTCTATCCCTCCCTTTCCCCCCCTCCAACTCCATCTCTTTATCCCTCCCTCTCTCCTCCTCTCTTTCAAGTCACCTCTCTTTTCCTTCCTCTCTCTTGCCCCATCTCTCTCTCTCCCTCTTACCCCTACAATCATCTATCTTCCCCCATCACTCTCTTCCCCTCTCTTAATTCCTCTCTCTCGCCTCCCTATATATCCCCCCCACCTCTCTCTCTCTCTGCTCTCCAATCCTCGCTCTTCCCCCATCACTCTCTCTCTCTCTCTCCAACTATGTTACTATATCCCTCAATTTCTCCTTCTCTCTCCTTCTCTCCCCTTTTGTCTCCATCACTCATCTATTAATCTCTCTATCCCTCCCTCCCTCTCTCCATTTATCTCTTCTTCCCTCTCTTCACCTGCCATCTATATCTATATATCCCTTTGTCTCTCTATATTACCCCCAAAACATACACTCTCTTTCTCCAATCTATATATCTATCACTCCATCCTCCTCTCCCTCCCTCGATCTCTCCTCCCCTTCTCTCCCTCTCCCCTTATTTTATCTCTCTTCCCTCCTATTGTCCTCTATCCCTTTCTGTCCATATTCATTATCACTCCCTCTCTCTATCTTCACCTTTCTCTCTCTATGCATATCTTCTTACCTCCCTCTCTCTCCCCATCCAACTCCAACTCTCTGTCTCTCTCTCTCTCCAACTCTGTTACTATATGCCTGCCTTTCCTTTCGCCCCCCCCCTTCTCTCCATCTCTCCTTCTTTATCTATTTATCTCACCCCCAAACATACAAACTCTCTCTCCATCTGTCCCTTGTCACTCCCTCTCTCTCCACTTCTCACTCTATGCATTTCTACTTCCCTCCCTCTCTCCCCCTCCAACTCCATCTCTATATCCCTCCCTCTCTCCTCCTCCTCTCATCCTTCCTCCCTCTCCCTTTCTCTCCTACCTCCCTCTCCCTTCTCTCTCTCTCTCTTTCTCTCTCTCTCTCTCTCTCTCACACTCCGATCCTCTCTCCTTCTCTCTCTACCACATCCATCTTTATGTCTCCCTCTCCCTAAGTTACCCTTCTCTACCTTTCTCACTCCTCTCCCTCTCTCTCTTCATTCCTCCTCTCCCTTCACCTTCAGCTATTTCTCCACCTCTATCATATGGCTTTGTTCTTCCCTCCCATATATATCTAGATATATTGATATATATTATAATATAACAAATTTAATATTGTATTAATATAAATTTATCGAATTTAATAATACTAATATTATAATATAGTAATATGAATATTAGATTTAAAAATAATAATGATAATAATATAATATTTTAATATTAATGTTAGGGTTAATAATGTTTTTTTTGTTGTATGATATTAATAATATTTTGGTCCATGATATTTGAGCTATAGACTTCATATATAATTAGATGTTGATTTTTAATCCTATTTGATATATTTCATTTATTTACCTTACCTCTTTATACCTTTTATATTTATTTATTTACCATACCTCTTTTTATAAATATGGTATTTGGCCCATGGTATTCTTCCCATGGTATTTGGCTCATAGACTACACCTAAATAAAACCTCTTTTTTGAGTTTTTGTAAATATAGAGGTTTATGGAGTAAATATCAAAATAGGTTTTATTTATTTATCATACCTCTACTTTATTTATATTTTTATTTACTCTAAAGTAAGTATAAAAAGAGGTTTTATTTAGGTATCATACTTCTGGTTTATTGATATTTTTATTTATTTATAGTATCTCTTCTGGAGTAAATATAAAAAGAGGTTTTATTTATTTATCATACCTCTAGTTTATTTATCTTTTTATTTATTTACCATATCGTTTTTTGAGTGTTCGTAAATCTCTTCATATTTTAAATTTATATTGTTTAAATTTATTTTTAATGAATTTATATGGTAAATAAATAAAAATATATCAAATAAGATTAGAAATAAACACCTAATTATATACCAAGCATGTGGGCCAAATACCATGGACCAAATTATTATTAATACCATGCAAAAAAAACAGTATTAACCCTAATATTAATATTAAAAGATTAATATGAATATTATTATTAAATCTAATATTCATATTAATATATTATAATATTAATATTATTAAATTTAATAACTTTGGATTAATACAATATTAAATTATATATATATATATATGGCAGGGAAGAACAAAGACATAGAGTGATACAGGTGGAGAGATAGGGGTAGTGACAAGGGAGAGATGGAGATAAACTGAAGGAGAGGGGGGAGGAGGAATGAAGAGAGAGAGAAGGAGAAGAGTGAGAGAGGTAGATAAGGGTAAGAGATGGAGATGGAAACATGTAGACGGAGGTGGGAGAGAGAAAAGGAGAGAGGGAGGGAGATAGTGAGAGGATTGGAGGGTAGAGAGAGAGAGAGAGGGGGGGGGGGGGGATAAAGAGATGGAGTTGGAAGGGTAGAGAGGGAGTGAAGAATAAATACATATAGAGTGATAAGTGGAGAGAGAGAGGAGTGACAAGGGAGAGATGGAGAGAGACTATGTATGTTTAGGGGTGAGATAAAGAGACAAACAAAGAGAGATGAAGAGAAGGGGGTAGAAAAGGAGAAAGGGAGGGATATAGTAACATAGTTGGAAGAGAGAGATAGAGTAATGGGGAATAGAGAGGGGTGGAAGGCGGAGAGAGAGAGAGAGAGAGAGGGAGAGGCACATAGATGGAGGTGGGAGATAAAGGGAGAGAGGAGGGCACATAGATGGGAGATAAAGGGAGAGAGAGGACTTGAAAGAGAGTGATGGGGAAGGGGATAGTAGGGGGGGGGGAGAGAGAGAGAGAGAGAGAGAGAGAGAATGATGGGGGAGGAGGAGAGAGGTAAGAGAAGGGAGATAGATGAAGGAAAAGAGAGAGGGGACTTGAAGAGAGGAGGAGGGAGGGATAAAGAGATGGAGTTGGAGGGGGAGAGAGGGAGGGATAGAAAGATGGAGTTGGATGGGGGAGAGAGGGAAGGAAGAGAAAGAAAGACATAGAGAGTGAGTAGGGGAGAGATAGAGGGAGTGACAAGGGAGATATGGAGAGAGAGTGTGTGTCTATGTTTGGGGGTGATATGAATTGACAAACAAGGATATATATAGAGAAAGAGGGAGAGATGGAGGGGAGAGAGAGGGAGGTAAAAAAATAAAGACAGTGAAAGGTGGAGAGAGATAGAGAGGGAGTGATAAGGAATATGGAGAGAGAGAGGGAGAGAGGATAGCGGGGAGGGGAGAGGGAGAGGGAGGAGGGATGATAGATAGATTGGAGAAAGAGAGTGTATGTTTTGGGGTTGATATATATGGATAGAGGGAGATAGAGATGAAGGTGAAGATAAAGAAGGGATAGATGGAGACAAGGAGGGAGGGACAAAGATATTGATATATGTGGAGTGAGAGAGCGTGTGTGTTTCGTGGGATGTGATAAAGAGACAAATAAGGGAGAGATGGAGGGATATATAGATATATATGTAGGGGGTGGGGGAGAGAATATTTCTTGCACTAGATGCATTTATTTCGGTGTAGATGGTGATTTCTAATCCTATTTGATTGTTTGCACTAAATGCATTGAAATTAGTGTAGATGTTGATTTCTAATGATATTTGATTTCTTGCACTAGATGAATTGATTTCAATGTAAATGATTTATAATCCTATTTGATTTATTTCACTAAATGCATTGATTTCGGTGTTGATTGTGATTTCTAATCCTATTTGAGTTTTTGCACTAGATGCATTAATTTCAATGTATATGTTGATTTCTAATTATACTTGGTTGCTTTCACTAGATGCATCGATCTCAATGTAGTTAATTTCTAATCTCATTTTATTACTTGAACTAAATGCATTGATTTTGATGTAGATGGTGATTTCTAATCCTATTTTATTGCTTGCACTAGATGCATTGTTTTTAGTGTAGATGTTGATTTTTAATCCTATTTTCCTAAGTGCACTAGATGCCTTGATTTGAGTGTAGATGTTGATTTCTAATCTATTTGATTACTTGCATTAGATGCATTGATTTCGGTGTAGATATTATTTTCTAATATTATTTGATTTCTTGCATTAGATGCATTAATTTTAGTGTATATGTTGATTTATGATTTGATGTAATTGGATGTATGATGGTACATTAATTTTAAAGTCATTGGATTAATATTGTCCATTGATTTCGGTGTAAGCACAAAACTTATTGATAATGTAAATTGATTTTTGTGTTATAGTAATTAAACCTATTAATATTGGAGAGCAAGAGAGACAAAGTTTGATGTTTACTACAATAGATCGAGCTAAATATTTAAAAGGTGTATGATTCAATCGTCCTTTTCCATATAATAGATATGAATAGATGACAAAACTAACACGAGTGAAATTAAGAATAGTATAAGAAAATAGTTTGACATTGATCACAATGAAGACTATTTGTAATTGACTACATTCTTATTATTCAGATTTTATATCCTTCAATATTATTACATTGTCACTTTGCATTCAAAAAAAAAATTATTTCATCATTTTTTCATCATTAAATTTATTTTACAATATTTATCACCTCAGCAAAACTAAGGTAACTAAGAAAATTTAAAATTAAAATGACTCGATAAATCATATGTTCCTCATATTATCGATAGATTTTCCTTAGCTACATAGGGCTAAAACTAGCCTAGATCCATCTTAACTCCATATCTGTCAGCCCCGGCGAGAGGGATCAAATCTCTCGAGGTGCAAACCTTTCCTCGGGATTTTCACTCAAAAAAGAGGTTTGCACCTCGAGAAGTTGTCCTCTCGCGCTTGATAGATCCGGAGTTAAGATGAATCTAAGGCGATATATGGAACAAACATAGAGGATATCAATGAAAATAACACATCAAAATTCAGTTCTTACACAAAAGCGTAGTATCAAGGGCTTAGAAACCATTTTGTTTCATGTCTTGCATGCGGCCAAGAATGATGGCATTCCACACAATAAAAATGTGAAGAATGACCTCACACAATGGTGGCATTCCACGCAATAAAAATGTGAAGAATGACCTCACTTCACACGTCAACCTCTGGCTCATATTTCCACTTTAAGACTCCCATTTCCATGTAAAACAAACTATCAAATATTTCAGAAAATTGCTTACCTATAACACCTGCAAGAATGGCAGTTGCAGCTTCCTCGTTGTAATGTCCTCTAGAAACGATTCTATCAAAAAACTTTTCAATTGTTTATTGTAGATTTCCATGACAAGATGCACATTAGGTTTATTTTTGTATGTGATTTTTATTATGTTTAGAAGCTTATTTTACAAACCAGTGTAATGTATAAAAGTGTCTGTTCATGTCAACTCTAAAAATTAAAAAATAACAATACAAGACATTTAAATATATAAACTCATAAAAAAAAAAAAAATGTATAAATAAACCAATGATTGTAAAATTTGAAGAAAATTTACACTTAAAACTCTTGACTCATAATAAATCCTAAATTAAATGTATATAAGCTCGAGATAATAATATTGGGAAGCCTAAACAAATAGGTTGCGAGGGTCGGAATGAGGAAATAGTGAGCCATTAGTTGCAAGGACCATAATGAAGAAATATTAGGAAATGATAAGGTCAATCTTCCTTCCCTTCCCTTCCCTTATCCCATGCTCGGCAAGCCGTAACGAGCCCCTTATGCCACGCACTATGGGAGTTGTAATTACCCGCTGGTTGCCGCTTCCAAATCTAAAGGTCAATGTCAGCACTACCCACAATCGACATGATTTCCAAAAACTGGCAAATTATAATGGCGCAAGTCAGTATTAACAAGCAATTCATGTATTAAAGAGAAACTAATAATGATTCAAGTTCAAAGCAGTGCTGCAGATCTCATTGTTCGGAGAGTTTTTGAGTGATTCAACCTCGACGAAACACAGCCAAGTATGGTGAAAACTTGTGGATGATGTTGCAAGGAACGGCAAAACATGTGTTTTTGTAAATGGATAGAGTATAAAAATATTAAGCACCTAAGATGCAAATTGGGGCACACACTAGTTGGCAATAGTTTTAAGCCCCCTAAGATGCAAATGAGTTTTTTTTCAAAAGGGAGAAAAAACACTGGTGTATTAAGATAGTTCGTATAACATAATTATATAATACTTTTTGCACATTGGTAAAGATAGTTTATTTCCAACCAGGTCAGAAAACAAAATTATCAATAAATCATTGACAAAAAAAGGGATTTAAGACCAATGAAGATCATGATAGCTTCAGCAATATAAATATTTCTCCATCCATCAAAGCAAAAAATTAAGATATCAAAATAGATCAGTCCATATTTAAGACCATACATAATTTGATTAGGACAGAAAACATCATAAAAAAAATAAACAAGTCCGCCAGTGTAAATAGATTAGCCATTATCTAAATAACAACCATATAAAGACAGAAAAAACACAAAATTAATAGTCAGAGAAGTATGGAAAATAATCCTTCACGGATATGTGCAATGTGTGGATCCAAAGGCAAATTAGTTAGTGACAGTGAGTATTGTTTAAAGCATTTTTGAATAAAATTCAAACCTTTATTTTCATGTTTTAAGGTCAACCTTATATCAAGCGAATTAAAAAGCATATATATGTATATATATATATATATATATATATATTTAAAATTTTGAAAATAATTAATTAATTAGCAACTAATTACAACATAATTTATTTATGAATAATTATAAAATTTAAATAACTAAATTAATTGGTAACTAATTATAATATAATCTATTTATAAATAAATGAGCAGTTTTTAGTAGATTTTTCAGTCTAATTTCTTTAAAATCTGGGCGGAATTCATTGAAAACATAAATTTGATGGGTAACCTTGCACAATCGAAGTGCTCTAGGGGTTTTTTCGGTGTTGAATCCATATATACGAGTCAAAAAAATGAGTTTCAATGACGAGAAATCAAGATTTTACCTCAAATTTTACCGAATTCCGGCACCGAAACTCCAAAGTCGCACTAAAGACAACTCCATAAATAAATACAAAAATTAAAACTTTCATACTTTAACAATTATTATTTTGACAAAAATAAAATTTACATATATATTTTCCATTTAGTTATTTAATTATTTTAAATAAATAATAAAAGGAAAATAATCATTATTACATATATACACATTCAATTGGTGGCCTACATTTGGAATTGGGCTTGAGGAATTTTGATTTATACATAAATAAATGGGTGAACAAGATTTGATTTCAAGAAAATATTTTTCATATAATACATCATCTGATGATATGGAAAGATATGAAAAGTAGTTTCAACGGATTTTCGGTTTCAAATCAAAGAATAGCTTTATTTAATTAGAAAAAAAAATATTTCACACACCCAGTATTTACATAAATTAACACCACGAGATCAAATTATGAGTGAATTTGAGTTCACAAGGTGACGCTTACTTTATATTCGATGAGATTAGGATACATGATTTTATTAGTTGTGCATATGAACTTATTCTTTAGAATCTATCCTTCACCCATGTCTACGTACTTTTGGTGTCTTTGCAAGTTTGGAATCACGTCCTCTCGAGTTAAACATCGTATAGAAGCTTCCAACACGATGGAACATTGTCTCGGTTAGGCGAGCCTTATTTCCTCTGCCATAGGCCCATAAATGCGCCCGGGCGGGGAAATGCCTGCCATCGGATGATGCAGCAATGCGACGGCGGGCATTTCTGCTGGCCTGGGCCTATGCGAAGGAAATAAGCCTCGTGATCTGGTGGATCTCTAAACGGAGGACAAAGTAAGAATATACTTTTTTATATTTAATGGGAGCTATGGAGCGCTAAGATTTTTAATGGGTACCCGAGTCAATATCGCTCACATATGCTCCAGATTCTAGTTTGGATCTATGCACAAGTGGTTAAGGCTCAAATGGACCCGAAAGTTAGGACATAGGTGCCTCATACACAAACTCTTTTTCTAACAAGTATGTTTGATGGGACCCCACGAGGGCTAGAGAGTGTGGTTGTGGAGCTTGGATGGGTTTTCTCTTCGTTTCCATTACAAACTTTTTCTAGCAATTGGCAATGGAACCAATACCGGAGAGTTTGAAATTTTGGCACTCTCGGAAGTTTCTATGGTTTTCAAAATAAAACTAATTCAACATATTCATATATATGGTGATTCAAATTCACTCATTGATGGCATCGAGGGACTTTAAAATTCTACACTACCTCACCTCAAATATTAGTTGGATCGTATTTTGATTCTTAAACGAAAATTTGAGACTATTTCTTTTCAAACATATATACGAGAGGCGAACATGGTAGCATATAGATGCTTTCCAAAACAGGTCTACACTCCTGGAGGGTTCATACACTTTAACTTTTCTAAGGATGGCTTGGTGAGGGGAGGAAGGCACAATGCTCCTTAACTAAGTAACATTAGTTATGATTGTTTTTATCGAATCGGTTTTTTACGGACACTTATCTAATGTTTGTAATTTAGTGTGATTATAATATGTATGGGGATGATATAGTCATTTTTCCCTTGTATGGAGTCCATGGTCTACACTCTCTCCAACTTTTGAATGGAAACATGAAGATAAATTATAAAACATGTACTCATTACTATATTTACATATATAAAATCGGTATTTTCAAAAACAAAATGTGAGCAGTTACAGATCCTTGGTTTAACCACGAAAGGTCATGATGAATACATTACTCTAACTATTGGTTTTCTATACCATGAATTATAGCATGTATCACAACTCATACTTCTTGTATGTGTCAATGTAACTAAATCATTTAGCCAAGTAGTCTACAAACCACAATTGTAATATACAATTGATTGAAATACTTGATGTAATAAGTGTAATTCTCATTGAGACAATTGTCACTTTTCAATTACATTGCACTAAATGGTAAAACAAATGAACTTTTCTAATGTATCGGTTAACGATTTAATTCAGGAGAAAGTGAAATATATTAATTATGTGATAGGAATTTTATTTTGGGGTCTTGTTAGTGATACTATTCCCTTTGGAGAAAGTGGAATATATTAATTATGTCGATAGGAATTTTATTTTGGGGTCTTTTTAGTGACATTGTTGAGATTCTTCGTCCTCAACGAGGTGTCATGCAATCTCCATTGTGTACCCGATCTTATTTTTAGTCTTCGCACTAATTAATACCGTGCTTATTTCTTGTCTTACTTCTTGTCTTATGCGGTAGTGTTTGGATGTTCGCCTTACGCTTTTTCCTCCTCTCAAGGGGATGAATATTTGTGTGAAGTGTTGTGTCGTGGCACTAGCGTGTGTAAATCCCCAAAACAATTGAAGATACCTTGACTCTCGTTGGCTCCTTCCTCATACGGGGAGATACGTACGAAATTCGAGTAGACCCATAAGCGGCCTCTTCACATGCAACGACAATCGACCCTTTTTGGTACCACAACTTTCTTGGCACACAACTCACTTTACTTCGGAGTCTCACAATCTCAGTACTTACTCTCTCTAGTAGGATGTATCTTTGATCCAACGAGGTTCTAACCTAGGTTTCCAAACATTAAGGGCTGTCGGATCAGATGCTCACTCTAGGAGACGACATTGAATACGGAGTCGTACGAGCTCCTCATGGTCTCCAAACCCCTCGGATGGGTGACATAAATCAACAAATCGCTCATTATTTTCTTCCGAGAGATCTATGCTACATATTGAGGGCCCTCGACCTCATATCCTGCAAAATTCCTCTAAAGTTGTGCAACCCGGGAACATACGGCATGAACTATTCATTGAATTCACCCGTCGCCACAACTAAAAACTGTCAGGTAATCTTTCTCGAATTATCCGAAGAACACCTTGACATGCCATATTTCTTTCTCTTTAGGAAATTTCTCGGAGTTTGGAAGAACTATGGTTGAATGTAAGAAAAGTAGGGTATTCATTTGGAACGAGAATGAGATGAAATTTGGAAAAAATTGTAATAAAATACGTAGCATCACCCTATTGTACATCCGAGTTTTTTTCCACAGGGGATTCCATGCAACAATCTCACTCCCGAACGAGGCCCAAATTTAGGACACACGAGGTCATTTTGCACTATTAGAAAGATGTAATTTACTTTAAGTTTGGTGGAATAGAATGCTTGGCATTTTTAATATTATTTTCTCTTATGTGGCTTGATAGAGTTGAGAATCTAACTTATAAATATTCTTACTACCACCTACGGAAGTATCTTCGATTACCAAGCTTGAAAATAATTTCATCCACATCGGTTTGACATAAGCCCTTGAAAGATAGAGGCCATAAAAAAAGCTCGTTACAACCTACCTGAAGGCATCCAAAAAGGAATTGCATGTGCATAGCCCCTCTCCTGGCTAGGCTCTCCCTAGCTCTAGGCTCTATCACGAAATACTCAATAAAACCCCTCTCATAAGCCTCAATTGATTGCCTTCCACTGAATACTACTATCATTGCATACGAACCTCAAATGATGAACGTAAATAAGCATCGGTGAATAAATTCTCTCACCTTATCTCATGGTCCCTTCCTCCTACATGTTAGTCATCGGTATTTTTCACTTGTTGGTGATGACTAGTTGTGACGACAAATTTCCTTGCGGCGATCTAAAAAATTGTCAAATTTGCCGGTGGAAAACACCCACATAAACATTTTTTTCCCTCCTACCTTTTCAATCCTCCCATGACGAGATGAAACCTCATTATCAAGCCCTATCTAGCCTCGGCCATACTAGCTTGTCCACATCGCTCAACTTGATCCAAATCGGCTCCAAGAATTCTCCCCTAAGTTAGGTATTGGCGCTTTAGGCATTTCTCCCTTGGAAAACTATCCTAAAAACCAAAGAACATCTATCTACTAACGAGACCTTCCTATTACGCAAATAAAGTTGGTTATACCCTTAAGTCGCGCCACTAATAAACCCTCAAGTCTCGACAATACATGTACCATAGGTCAAGCGATTTTAGGTGGTTTTACGGTGTTTTAATGGATCTTTCAAAACAGTATACCGGCATTCCAAAGACGGTATTTGGTTCCACATGAGAAAACGGTGATTTTCATGTGATTTTGAGCTTTTGGGATGCGACTACGGGTAGAGTTGTTTCATTAAGCTCCTGTTATCCATGATCCACGGAGTTAGTAAATTATGAATGACAAGAAGTGCTTTGCAAATACTAGCCAAGCGCTGTGATGTCTAAAGAGGCACGAGAGATATTTGAAAAGCGAATTACATGTCACGAGAGAAGTTCCCATCTTGACTATTATCAATTTGGCATCCTTTATTGGCTCAAGCATGAAAAGGCGAGTGGAAGGGAAAATAACAACGCTGTTAAAAGGCGATGAAATGGCATCCCTTTGAGAAAACCTCCTTCATTTTATAAGCGAGAGGGTTAAGGGCTTGAGAGTGCCTCCTTCATCCATAAGCGAGAGGGCGAGGATAAAGTTTGAATGTAAGAATTACACTCACTATAAGGCAATTTACGGGTACGGTGGAAGAAAATTGAAGGTTCTGAATAAAATAATGTTAAAGGCGAGAGGCAAAGCGGTGGGCTTTTAAATTGGATTTGCATGAGTTTCTTATTATTTGAATTACAAGGTGAAGCTAATGGGTTGATCATCGATGAAGAAATATTATTAAGCGAGATGGGCAGAAAGAGTCAAATAGTCTTGGTCTCAAACTAACTTATGCCATCATGTATAAGGAAAACCATTATCAATATGCTCATCAAACATTCTTCATTTGGTTGAGATAGAGGTTGAAAGGAAACCAGGCATTTGTCACAAGTGGGCCTCCTTCATCTATAAGCGAGAGGGCCCGGAAGCGTCTGATTGTTTTTAGGGTTTTCAGCGGCTAAGAGACAAATTGTAAGAGCAGTAGGAGACGAGTTGAAGGCTTAGAACGAGGAGCAATGATGTTAAAAAACAAAGGGGAAAGCCGAGTGTTATAATTGTCAAAGAAGGCTGACTTATCTCCTATCGAGTTTTCTTTCAAAGACGATCTGGAGCCAAAAATGAACAAACCTTGCTGAGGGGTGTAATTTCCTTAAAAATTACAAAGACCCATCTCCTTGATAAACGGGCTTGACATTTAATCTTTGTTCCTTTAAAACGGAGTTGAAAGTAGTTGAAATCAGGCGGGTTAGACACGGGCCAAAAGAGTGATGATTGTTTTCAAAAATTCTGTTCTTCATTTTGTTCATGAAGAATTTTCTTTCAATAACTCATCACAATGGACGGAAGGTAACACGAGCTTAGTTTTCTCAAAAGTTGCAAATAGATACACGAGGTTCATAAAGGTGCAAGAAGGATTATGGTATTTGTTTCAAGGTCGGAAACACACTCAAAGAAAATAAAGCATGCCATTGTTACGAATGAAGGCTTTGTTGCTAACTTGGAGATATGTAAAGATGATGAGTGAAGCCCAAGTGATTACAACTAAGTTTCACCTCACAATCAAGAAAATCCATTTGGAGAATGCATCTACAGTCACTATATGGTTTCAAGCCAGGTTTCCCTCTAACAAGCAAATATAAGTAGAGAAAGACATGTCCCCCTTTCATAAGAAAATAGTGAAAGGAGTTTGGCCCATGAAATTTTCTTATAAGTGGATAGGTTCATATCTATTAAAACTGTTCAAGTAGCATACACAGCCCTTTTTACCAACTTTATTTAAAATGTGAGCCCCTTATAGCACGTTCAAAATCATTTTGTTTCCTTTCAAATGAACAAAGGCATTGGTTTTAAAGAAAGAATTCTTCCAAACCCTCACAAATCCAACTCAGGATAATTGACTTTTGCGTTCAAAAGAGGATAAAGGGACCGTTGCAAGCCCATTTGAAATTCTCAAAACACAAGCAACACTTCCCTTTCTTTGTTCACGAGACCCGAAGAAAGAAGTTTTCGAGCAAATTCACGAGTTTTCAAGCTTGGAGACCCAACGCGGTGCACTGTAGAAATGCGCGAGCGCGTTCGGGGAGAGTTTTACAAAGGAGGCGTGTTGCGCGGCGCGCCTATAGCGCCGGTCACGGCCCGCCGTCGGCGACGACAACCTTGCGATTGCGCGAGCGCCTTCTCATTTCAAACGTGTCGTGCATACTTCCAATAGTCCAAACGCATTCCAAAGCCTTTGAAAGCTGCTCAAATGTTTCAAGCAAGGGGTTTGCCATCCATTTTTCGGGTATTTCTATTTTCCTCCCTGGTATAAGTCAAGTTGCTAAATGAGAGATCGTTGCCATGTTTTAAAAACTAAATGGTGATCGAATAGAGAAGGTCTTGCTATAAATCCAAGTGATTTGTTAAATATTTTGAAGAAGTTTGTTATGGTGGGAGGCTAGTGGAGTGTTCATTAGTTTCAAAGAGCCTAGAGTTACCCTCGAGACTCGATAAAACCATAACCTCTATCGACAAATGTAGTAATGAAAACGGTGGTATGGAGGGTTGAATTTTTGTTGAAAATCATTGTTGTGGCTATGATTGCTCAAGGTTGACATAGTGATAATGGCGTGTTTATGATGATGTCAAAGGCCTAAAAATGCCCTCAATACGAGTGCTAAAACCATAAAACTACAAGTCAAAATATACACGAGTAGTAGAGGTTTGTCAAATTGTTGGAGGTGCCCTAACTAAGATAGGGTAAAGTTAACCTCTGTCAGCCCATTGTATGGTGGAAACATTGTTAGGAGGTAAACGGTGTTTTCAAGGCATAGTGATTATTGAAAGAAGTGAAACGATTGAAACAATTGATGCCTCATTTGTCCCATAAAACAAGTGTGGTGAAAAATATTTCAAACTCGGTCTAGAGGTTTTAATACGCATGAATGTCAAACGAGTGAAGTACAAGAGAAGTATTTTGATTAGGAGGGGTGTTTGTCTCCTACAAAGGGAGTACATCTTGCTTAGACAAAGACACGGAAAAGCTTTGTGACCTTACCCAACACGGTGATCATACATAAATGACTTTCTCACTTTCAAAAGTCCTCTACGTGTGTTGAAAAGAAAAATCGAGTGCTTCCTCTTTATACATGAAGCAGAATTTGTTAGTGAGTGAAGTTGTTATTACAATTTGAAGGTGTTTTGTCAAAGCGTGACGAGAAACGATGAAGTACAAGGAGGGTGTTTTGATTGGAAGCAGTGTTTTGCCTACGTCTAAATACGGAGTTGTCTTGTTTTATCAAAACATAAAGGATCTTTGTAAACATACCCGACCACGGTAACATTTTCACTATGTGCTTGTTATTTTGATAACTTTGGTTGATTGGCATACAAAGGGGAGACGAACTGATGTTTTGGAAAGAGCGGTGAGTTTTGTGTTAAAGAATAATTTCACACTTAGCATTTGAAGAGATACGCAGCGAATTGACTTGATGACTAACAAAGAGAACTGAGAGTTTTGTTTGAAAAACATTTTGAAAACCATTTTGAGGCAGCTTGTGGTGTTGCAAGGAGAGCATTCAAAACAAGATGCCCCCCCGAGCCGGAGACGGTAGGAGTGGTTTGAATAAGAGATTTGAGCCTACTTCCACTAAAGAAGTGAATGCCCACCCATTAGTCTTGTTCAATTTCCATGAGGTTGGGTGTTTAGATTTTTGTCAAAGAGTGCAAGAGGTGAAGAGAGATTTTCTCCTTTGACACACCTTTGCGCTTTGAGGTTTCAAGACAAGCATTTCCGGGCAGCGAGCCTTGATTTCAAATTCTCTCCAAGGCCACTAAAATACCCTATATTGAGAGAAGTGGTTTAAACGGAGCCATTTGGACTCGGAAGATTACAAGCCCTTTCTAAATCACGAGGCACGAGATTCATGTCCTTCTATTTTCCCCTTCTCATATCTTTTGACGACTACGCCCCCCTCATGAAAATCAGCATGAGATACTTCACTTTGTGAGGGGAAGATTTTCCCGAATATATGTCTATCACATTTGGTAACTCATGCATTTCACAAGGGCCAAGTTACTATTCTTCCTTTCTTCTTACACGGAGCATTGAGAAAATGGCCTCCTTTGTTCGAGAAGAAGCCTCCTTCACGACAAGCACGACTGTCTCTTCCATCACTCTCTCATCAAAGTCATCATCCTTCATCGGCGAAGAGTCTCTTGGGATACTTTCATCACCCATCGATTTCTCCCTTTGTCCCTCCGGTTCATACATCCCCCTACACCTCCTACTCATCATCCCTCGCCTTCTTCTAGTAGACCTATTTCTAAAAAGCTCAAGTTTACTACAGAACAAACAAAGGAACATGAAGAAGGAGAAGAAAGTGACTAGCAAGAGGAAGAAGGACATGAGCAAAAAGAAGATAGTGCTGAACAACAGCATGACAGTGATGATGAACAACAACAAGGGGAGGAGGAAGAAAGTGCTGAACAGCAGCATGACAATGATGAAGAACATCAGAATCATTATGAGGCTGAACATCAGACTCACGATGAGGGTGAACAACATCCTTATGATGACACACAACAACATCACAGTGATGATGAGCAGCAGCAAGGAGATGAAGAAAAGCATCACAGTGAGGAGGAACAGGAGCAGCATGAAGATGTTGAAAAAGGGTATGAAAGTGATGAACAGGGGCAACATGATAGTACTTAACAGGAGCAGCATGAAAATTATGAGCAAGGGTAGCCAAAAGATGATACACAGCAGCCTCCTCAAGAACAGCAGCCTCCTCAAGAGGAACAACAAACTCAAAAAGAATAGAAGCAAGGTGACAAAGGTAAAGGGGCCATGCCCTCTTCTCCAAAAGTCGCCAAGCCCCAGACAGCAAAGAAAAGGGTGCCTAGAGTTGTCACTCCAAATGTGACTAGGGCCCTCCGAAGCAAGGGAAAATTGCCAAAGAAGCCCATTATTGATTTTCCCCGGAGGAAGAGCACTAGAATAGCCACCCAAAGCAAAGGGAAGAGCAAGGAAGAAAGCACTCATGGAAAGGAAGGGGAAATCGACATCATCCAAATCCAAAGTGATGATAGTGATAACGAGGCCCGGATTCTAGAAAACCTCTTGATCCATAGAGAAAGCCAAAATGATGCCTTGAAGGATGATCTTCATAGAGCTAGGAATTTCAATCAATTTTTTCAAATCCAAAATAGGCAAATGAGTGTCCATATGGCTGTTTATGAGACACGGGCGACCAAATACAAGAAGGAGGCCTCCAAATCCCAAGTGAGGTTGGAAGAAATCATGCGCGAGTTCGGTGAAACTGAAGGCGAATATCAGCCTAGGCGAAAGAGGCCAAGAACCATGGGGCTTAAAAAGGCCCTTGAGAAGCAAAAAGAAGAGGAAAATGCCCTTCTCCAATCTACTCCTCTCACTGCATTGTTCGAACAAGAGATAGAGAAAAATCGGGAGGCATGGCTTGAGAGAGTAAATTATCACTTAGAGAATAAATTGGAGAGGGAAAACAGGGATTTAGACCTTCAAAGGAGAATGACGGGGCATTATAAAAAGTTAAATCAATTTTCCCGGCGCAAGTTGAAGGCTACTCAAGAAAAGCTCAAGGAGGCTAAAGGGAAGCGCCCGTTACAGAAAGTGAGGAAAGACACCTTAGGACTTCAGATTTTTGCCTCTACTTCACAACATGTTGCTGAGAACCCTTGAGGGTCATGCTCACCAATTTTGGGCGTTTTTTGAAATATTTTGGTTTTTTGTCGTTTTTGGGTTTTTGGCCAAAACTCATGGGTTTCGCCATTTCAGTTTCGGGGATCATCAAAGGATGAGATAGGTTTTGGCTGGATGCCATAATTTCGTATTCATGTACTTAGTGATTTTAAGGACATTTGAAGATCATTTTCTCCCGAAATGGCTTAAAATGTTTACCTTTTTTCACACTCGATTCTGGCCTATCAAATAGAAACCCATTTTTTTGGTTTTTACAATACGTCTATTTTTGATACCTGTGTGTGAATGTATTTGGGAAAATTCCAGTTGCTCCAGAATTTAGACACTCAGAGATTTCCAACGAGCTATCATGAGCCTTATTTCGACATCGGGAAGGCTGCCAAAAGTTGTCGGAGAGTCAGGGGACCTTTTGTTGATGTTTTTTCCAAGTATTTTTGTAAAAATTGAACCTTTAAAAACTGCTTTTTCCTCATGTGCGTTTAGCTATTTTTTCACATGAGAAGTTGTGAAAAATCAATTTATTTCCCTTTTTTTATCATTTTTTAGATATTTTATGAGATATTTTGTGCCTTGGGCTTTGCAAAGCCTCAAGGACAAGTTTAGATATTTTGATTAGGCCAATAGGAGAGCAAGTTGAACCATGAGGTTTTCCTCACTTTGGCCTATATATTCTGAATGCTTTCATTGTAAAACAAGGCTGAACTTGAGAAGAGAAGCAATATATGGTCATATAAGCTTTGGAAGAAATACTTGTCTCATGCTCTTGGATAGTCTCTTGGATGTTCTTCGATGATGAAAGAGGATTGTTGTTGGATTCCATGACTTGGTAGAATGGTATAGTGTCTCTTTCTTTGTTGTGTCTTCTATTTTTCATTCATGAATACATGTTTCTTGCTTGCTATAGATCAGTAGAGAACAAATGTGAGATATGCCCTTGGAGGCACTTCAAATTTCCTATTTCTTCATAGCTTCCATGTTTTCTTCTTCCTTAGTCACATTAAAGAATTCTTGATTGCTCTTTAATAACTTAAGGATATTGTTTCTTATTTCATTCATGGTTTTATGCATGCTAAGTATGACTTACTTGTGCCCTTGCTTACTCATGGCTAGCCATAACTCCGTCCATGAAATTTCTCTTTGACTGATTAGATTGTCATTTGTTTGAACCAAGGAGGTCTTGTTCTGATCTTGCCCTTTGCCTACGACTATGCAATCTTGTTTTCAAAGTACCCAATAACTTGAAGTACTATGTTTAGGCATTTAGGCGTAGTGATTTGAGTTGTTTTTCTGTCTTAAGTGTATTTCCCCAAAGTCTCATAGCCATTTCCCAAAGTTATAGAGTTATATATCTCTATGCATGGCTTGAATGTTTATTTCTATGTATTCATTAGCTTATAGTTACATTTATCATGATTAATGGTTTTCCCTACCATATTTATGTCAGCTATTAAACTATTTATGCTTGAAATCCTTTGTTTTTCACAAACTTGATGTCCATCTTACTCCATTTTGCACAAAGATCCTTTCTACCTTGAATCAAATCGGCCCTTCAATAACCTTGTATCACCATCTGATAGCTTTCTTGACCCTTTTGACCCCATAGCCCAATTGATATGACATATTTTTACCTATCTTATATCTTTGATCAGTTTCATCCCTCACAACCTAAAAACCAAAACCAAAAAACCTACTTCACAACTAGCGTAAAATCAAAACACAATAAGTAAACACACAGATATCCCTTACACAAATAGAGAGAGCCCTTTCTGAGTCCAGGAAGGCTATGTCCTTGGGCTCCAAAGATTAGTTTTGATGTTACACTCGTCATTTGGCTCTGCCAATCTCCAATCGCCCAAATCACAGGACCCTAACATGCAAGGCACTGGAAAACACCCATAAACCTTTTTACCCTCTTACCTTTCAGTCCACCCATGATGAGATGAAACCTCATTATCAAGTCCTATCTAGCCTCAGCCATACTAGTTTGCCCATCAGCTCCAAAGAAACAATCCAAATATGTCCAAAGAAGTCTCCCCTAAGTTAGGTAGTGGCGCTTTAGGCATTTATCCCTTGGCAAACTAACCTAGAAGCCCAAGAACCTGTATCTGCTGCAGATGAGTCATAACAGAACACTCCCATTCTGTGAACAAAGTTGGTTACAACCCTAGGTTGCGTCACTAATAAACCCTCAAGTCCTGGCTATACATGTACCATAGGTCAAACTGATTTTTGTTGTTTTTTCAGTGTTTTAATGGATCTTTCAAGAACAAAAGTATACCAACATTCTCAGAAAACAATATTTGTTTCCACATGAGAAGACAACTGCTTCTCATGTAATTTTGAGCCTGGAATGCAGCTACAGGGCAGAGAATTGTTTCATTAAGCTCCTACGATCACAGTCAAAGCATGAAAAGATAGTGAAAGGAAAAATAACACTGTTAAAAGCTGATGAAATAGCATGATTGAAGAACCTCCTTCACCTACAAGAAGAGGGTTGAAGACTGAGAGCGCCTCCTTCATCTATAAGCAGAGGGCCAAGGGTAAAGTTTAATTTTTAGAATAACAATGATTGAAAGGCAAATTTTTGGGTACAGTGAGGCAGAAACTAAGGGTTTCTGAAATAAAATGATGATTAAAGGCAAAGGCAAAGCAGTGGGCTTTAAAAATGAATTTCATAAGCTCCATTGTTATTGAGTTACAAGGAGAAGCTAATGGGCTGATCATCAAGGAAGAAATATTATTAAGCTGATGACCAAAGGAGTCAAAAGGTCTTGGCCGCAAAGTGACCTTTGCCATCAAGTATAAAGGAAACCACTGTCAGTATGTCCACCAAACATTCTTCAGTTGGTTGATATAGAGGTTGGAAGGAAATCAGGCATTTTTCAAAATAGGCCTCCTTCATCTATAAGCAAAGGGCCAAGGCAGTGATTGATTCCAGGGTTTCACTAATTAAGAGACAAATGGTAAAAGCAGCAGAAGACACTTGAAAGCTCCTGAACATAGAAATCATGTCAAAAATAAAGGAAAAGCATGAGTGCTATAAAATATCAAAGAAGCTGACTTGTCTCCTATTATAGATTCTCATTCAAAGACAGTATGAAGCCAAGAAATGAACAAAAAATGCTGAGAGGTATAAATTACTTAAAAAATTTACAAAGACCCATCTCCTTGATAAGCAGGATCGACATTTAGTCTCTGTTCCTTTAAACAAAACAGAAGTAAAAAGAAGTTGAAATCAGCTGGGTTAGACACAGGCCAAAGAATGATAATTGTTTTTCAAAAGGTCCTGTTCTTCCTGTTCATGAAAAATTTCTTTCAACAAACTCATCATAAAAGACAGAGGCAACTTGAGTTTAGTTTTCCCAAGGGGCAGTGCAACTAAACATATAGATTCATAAATGTGCAAGAAGAATTATGACATGTGTTTTTAACTCTGGAACAACATTCAAAACCATTGAAGCATGCCACTACTACAAATGAAGGCTTGCTCCTTATGAAAGAGGTCAAAGATACTTGGCTATTGTTTTTTTTAAGTAAAGAAAAGATTGTTGAAAGAAATTTCCCTTTGATGGACAGAGGATGATGAAACCTAGGTAAATACAACTATCCCTCACTCTTAGTCAAAGAGAAGCATTATTTGGAAAATACATCTATAGTCCTTCATGTGGCTCAGAGTAGAATCTTCCTTCCACGGTGTAGACATCAAAAGGAAAAAAAATTTTCATTCCTTAAATGAGAAACAGTGAAAGTCCTAAATTCTCAAAAAGGTTGTTTTGTTTCAAAGAAGAGGTCAGGCTCGTAAAAAAACACTCATCACCACTACGAAATTTATCCGAACAAAAAGGTATCAGGTTATGTTTTAAGGGATAAGGATTCAAGTTTTTTTTAAAATAAAAGGCATTTTCAAACATCTCTTAAAAAACCCTCACCAATCAAGTGTGAAAAGCACTTTGGCTTTTTCAATTTCAAAAAGAGGTTAAGTACCATTGCCAATCTATTTTAGATTACCAAACCACAAGGCATCGCTTCCCTCTTGCTGTCCACTAGACTGGAGAACGAGTTTTTGAGCAAAATCCACAGATTTTCGGGCTTGGAGACCGCGCGGCGCACCTGTAGAGTTGCGTGGCGCGTTCAGGCGGAGTTTTACCACAATATTTCACTATTGTGCAGTGCGCCTATAGGCGCCGGTCACGACCGCCCGACAGTGACCCGAAAACTCTTCTTTGCATGTCACTTTCCCTTATCAACGTGCCGCGCACATATTAATGGTCCAAACGCCTCCAAAATGTTTTGAAAGTGGTCCAAACTCCTCAAACAACGCCATCATCGATTTTAAAGGTATTTTATGTGCCTCCTTGCTCTTTTCAATATTTTTTAAGTGATGGTGAAAAGATGAAACTCGTGATATAAATCACAGTGTTGAGTATTTTAAGGAGGGTTGTGTTTTCTGTTTGAAGCTAAAAATTGCTATGGTTTGTTTGCCCAACACTAACATGGTAAAAATGGTAGGTTCTTATTGATGTTTAAAAACCTAACAAACTGCCCTCAAAACAAGTTGAAAGGTGGAGGCAGTGTTTAAAGGGAGGAAAGACAAGGTTTGAAAAGTGAAACAGTGGGCCTGATTTCAAACAACAGTGATCCTTCTATAAGTGTTTTGTCATTTCAAATTTTTCCTCGGTGTGGTAAAAAGAAAAGTCAGGGCTACCTCTTTGACAATAAAACAAACTTTAGTGTGTAAAGCTATCATTACCATTTGGAAGTGTTTGTCAAAATCTGTGTGAGAAAAAAGTGAAGTACAAAGAGGATGTTTTGATTGGGAGGAGTTTTTTCCTTTGACTAAATGCAAGGCTGTCTTGTTGTCATCAAAACACCAAGAGCCCTGTGACCTTACCCAGACACAAAAATCACTTGAATGTGTATACCTTTTATTTGACTGTGAGCTTGTTATTAAATTATTTTTTGATTGGCATACAAAGGGAAAGGCAATGTTTTGGGAGGAGCAGGGACCTAATATCAAAGAAAACAATTTACACAGCATTTGAGGCAAATTTGCCTTGATCAAATAGTGATCGACAAAGAAGATAGTTTTTTGTTTGAGAAAACATTCTTGAAAACTTTTTTGAGGTAGTTTGGTTTTCCAGAAAGCATCCAGAACAAATGCCTCCCAGGCAGGACAGTAGGAGTTGATTGCATAAGAGATATGAGCCTATTTCCACTGAAGAAGTGAATGCCCACCCATCAATCTTGTTCAATTTCCATGAGGTCGGGTGCTTAGATTTTTGTCAAAGGGTTCAAGAGGTAAATATTTTTTCTCCTTTGACACACCTTTGCGCTTTGACGTTTTGAGACAAGCATTTCCAGCTAGCAGGCCTTGACTTCAAATTTTCTCCAAGGTCCATCTCCAAGGCCACTAAAATCCCCTATATTGGTGAGAAATGGTTTAAACAAAGCCATTTAGACTCAGATGATTACAAGCCTTTCCTAAACCCTGAGCACAGAGAATCATGTCCTTCTATTTTCCCTTTCTCATATCTTTTAGCCAGCTACGCCCCTCTCATGAAGATTATCATGAAGTACTTCACTTGTGAGGGAAGATTCTCCCGAATCTATGCCTATCACATTTGACTACTCATGCATTTCACAAGGACCAAGCTACTAAATCTTCCTTTTTTCTTGCACAAAAGCATTGGGAAAATGCCTTCCACTCTTTAGAATAAGCCTCCTTCACAGCAAATAGCCTGTCTCTTCCA
>JAXQQM020082048.1:0-19583 GCA_034641835.2 Pinus albicaulis | reverse complement strand
GACAGGACATGCCATTGGACAACCTGTGATCCAAAACCTAAAAGATTAACTCTTCAGACAAGGAACATTAAAGATTTAGAACACAAAGATGAAAACCTGAGATCAGCGAGAGACTTTGCACTCTCAATGCTTCGGCCTCCAGCTTAAGGGAACTTAGAAAGGTTCAATTACTTGAAAAGGATCCTAGTGAGATAGAGACATAGTTCTAGATCTCCCAGTGTTCTCAATTCATTCAATTAAATCCTAACAAGAACATCTAAGGATAGATTTCATTAATTCATACATCAGCTAGCATTATATCAGACCACTACACTGGTTAAATTAGCTTGAAATCAGTCCTTAGATAACACATACAACAGAAAAAATTGAAGGCAAGGAGAGCAGAAACATAGGGTACCTAACAAGGGTAAATCCTATGCCAGATTTCTGATGCAAGCTAGTAGAAATGAAATGTAATGAACTATAAGGTAAAACAAACAAAGAGATAGAAAAACATCACCGCTACTTTAAATCAGGATCCAAAGAAATGTGCTTATCATATTAAAGAGCAACACCAGTCAAGTAAAACATTACCAATAGCTTGATATTCAGTCTGAAAACATCTTCCTCGGCCTATCTTACAACTTTAGTTGGGTATGCTGTTTATATTCTTTCCACGATTAAGCTTAATTTTTGGTCCTTAATTTCCAACGGGTAGTCCGCGTCCATGTTTTTGTTCATGGTTTTGCACATGGTATTGGGGTATGATGGTTTTCGGCCCCTGGTATTTTTGTAGATCCGGTCAAGGGAACTACGGTTATGTTCTAATCCGGGGTTTATGGATTGGGGTTTATGTATGCTTCGGCATGTATATATATGTGTTGTAACACTAAAAGGAATATAATGAAAAATCAAGCTGGTCGTCCCGATTTGGGATCCGGGGGAAAATCTCTGTGTTTATCTGTTTTATGTTTTATGCTCTCGCTATTATTTATTTTCTGTTATAAGATTCATGTGTAGATAATTTTTTGTTGGATTAAAACCTGCAACAGAGACTATGTCTCAAAAGAAAAAACTTTCAATTCTCTGATAGCTGATCAACAACAACCTTTACAATGAGTTCCTTTGTGAATTTTATAGATGAAAGAGGAGCAGAGGAGGTAGGTGAAAAAATAAATGTAGCATTAAAACTCAAAAGGGAAGAGGGTTGAAGCCTCATTCTGTATTAAATTCTGGACATTTATCTCTGGTACTTTTTGGATGAAAGAGTGGTCTTCGTCAGGCTGCAAGTTTACTCTAGGTATGTCTTTGATGTACTTGCTGTGGCACTTCTGCAATACTCTGGTGAATTGAATCAAAACAGGTCAATAATTCAGGTCTGCCATACTGTGTAACAAATGCTTCTGATCTCATAGGACTGTTGTGAGGGGGGAAAACTTCTCATGGAAACTACGTAAATTGAAACAATAATGAGTATTGTGTCCTTTCTCAAGAGGAGACGTTCTACTGATATAAACACCCTTATGATATGGTTTTCTGTGCATTGGACCTTCTGAGTGATCCATGGGGTCTTCGATCTGGTACCTGCCTCTAAATTATTGGATTAAGGCTCAAAATATCCACTTACAGGCCTTAAGCTCACTGCTTTTTTCTGATACTCTCTGCCGCTCCATTCCTGTATCTGTCAGTGAAATCTGCGCTTTAATGGCTCTGTAAATGTTTTTCAGAGTTTAACCCATCTCCTTTAATGAAAATCCTGTCGTAACAACTTCCCAAGCCTTTCTCCATAATTTCAGCCCCTGAAAATGGTCCTTTCCTGCGTCCTGTGCCACTGTAACTGTGACTGTGAACATGGCGGTCGTCCATCGCCCGTACCCTGAAAAACACACAAAAATCATCAAGAAATCGATGCTGGAGGGGGATGGACGCTTTGATGGCCTACGGAATGATGATGGAACTATGGAGGATTGGCGAAAAATGAAGTGGAAGGCTTGCAGAATGATGGTGCAACATGGTGGAAACTGTGGGAATGAACGCAAAATGACGGAAAAAATATGGAAATGGACTAATTATAGACCAGGGGTGGCGGAGAACACGTGGTGGAAACCTGGAGGACAGGTGGCGAAATACCAAGAAAATGGGAGAAAGCAATGAAAATGGGTGACGTGGAGTACTGGTGGTGAGACCGGTCAAAGGCGGGGGCGATCTAATCTGGACCGTCCGATCTCAAGAGGAGATCGACGGCTGAAAATGCATCGGAGGGCGACAGATGGTGGGTCAGGGGTTTATTTGCTTTGGACTATCCCCCGTGCAACTTCGTGGCATGATCACCGTTAGATGGATAGCTCCAAATCGGACGGTGTACGCGCATATTGCACTGCGTCCACGGCCAAACGTTAATGTGCGATGGGGGGTGGTTTTCAAATAGTGTGCAGAGCCATGTGTCATGCGGTGAATGGCATCGCTCCGAAATGAAAAATACTGCCCACCTTCCAAAGGCGGTGCGATAGAAACTGACGGTTTTCTACACAGTGTTTTGGCACGGGGACCACAGGGGTGGATGAACTACTGACCGTTGATTTGCAGATTAAACGGACGGTGGATATGCGATCGGGTGGTGAAAGGGGTGTGCGACGGTCGCTATGGAGCTTGCGACAACCGTCCGATCTGTATAGATCGACGGTTCAAAACGCTCCCGATACACATTTGCGATAAGCGCTTTCAGGTTAGCGCCAGGTTCTAGTGCCCGAGTCACGTGGGGAAACAGTTTTGGGGGCTGGCCGAAGGGGGCTAGGCTCTCATATATGTTAAAATATGGGTTTTCGGCCCTTTTTAATGGGATTTGAGGCTAGGAAAGGGTAACGATAGAGGGAATAAGGGTTTTTTAAACCAAACAAAGGGTGTGTGTATGGTTTAGAGGGGATTTTGGGATGGTTTAGAAGGACTAGGGGAGGGATTTTGGGGTGAAAGGGAGGCTTTGAAAAAGGGGACAAAGGGATGAAATGGAGAATTCTGCAGGGGTACAAGAGGCAAATGAAGGCCTTTTGGAGCACAAATTTTCATGTCAGTCAGAGGCTTATTAACTTAAGAATAACGGAGGAAAAAATCAAGGGCGAGAGAGAGCATGAAGAGGCTTCAAGGACAGTGTGTTTTAGGAAATGCATTCATTGAAAATAATAGAACTAGTATTTTGTTTCTTGTCAAAAAATTCATAAGGGGGATAACAAAGCGGGACGACGAGAATCTTTGAGTCGGAAAGCACGGTCAACTAGTATTAAGATATTGGAGAGCAAAGACAAATAATTCCTAATCCCGAAGCAGAATCTCTTGGGACGGTAGAAGGAGAGAAGACATAGAGAATCAAGTCCCGACCCCGAGAGGGCTTCGAATGCGGCCCCAGGATCTACCCACGAGTAAAAAACGAGGAGAATGGTGATGCAGATGAAAACCTCGGAAAGTCTTCGGGCCATCATTACGGATCTATAAATGCAGTATTACGGGGACCATATGGCAATACATGCCAGCGGTTTTCAAATTTATGGGCTTTTGTGTGAAAAAACCTTGTATTGTGGATAAAACGACGATGAAAGTAAAAGGCGATGTCGGAGCTCCATCTTGGGGCTAAGGGTTTCTTTCCCAGTCATTTTTGCCGAATATGGAGAATGAATCACATATCTTTAATAGGGGTCCCTATTTCTATGTATAAATGGATGTCAGGGCTACTAATAAAAGAATTTGTGGCTTGAATTTAGAGATGAAGTTTTCTTTAAAGATAGTGACTATGAGCATATTCCTTAGATGTTGTAGATACCATGAGCACTTGGACACTGTTCGGAGAATTTCCTTTAATGAAGCAAACAAAAAAGAGTAAGGAAGGAGTGCCTAAAGATCAGAAGGAATTTTCCGCCCTAGTGGTAGACGGAGAGCAAACCGAAGAAACCATCCTAAATAGGGATATCAAATAAGAGCCTTTGGTAATTCCTTTGAATTTGCAGGATCTAAAGATGAAATAGGCAAATAATCCCATCGGTGAACTTGGTTGGAAGACTTTGGGATCTCCGAAGCGAGGCATCCTTGGATCCAAATGAGATCACTACAGGAAGATACAACGAAGGCACTAGTTATGATGAAGATGTTGAGGGAGATGCGAAATGAGTAATAGTGAAGTAGGTATGGAAGACCTTTAACTAAGAGATATCCTTGGAATGGGGAAGGAATGGACACGAACACATGGTGGAACAATGGAAGAAAAAGTTGGAGACATAAAGGCTAGAAGAAATTAGACGGTCGATTTCCTCTTTACGGCCCAACGGGAGGCGAAACGAAGGGTCAAGAGGGTTTGGAGTGACAAATAGTCACAGAATCAATTCCATGGTACATCGGATGAACCGGAAGGCAAGAATTGGCGCAGAGAGGAAGAAAATCTAACAACAAGCCCTACGGGGAATTGGGTCAAATGCTCATAAGTTAGTCAAGATGAAAGCCCTTGAGGCTTTCACCCTCTTTTAACTTATTTTTTTATCATGAAGATCTTATCATGGAATGCTAGAGGCCTAAATAGCCAAAAACAAATACTTCTGAAGAAGAAATTCAAAATGAAAACGATATGATCTTTCTACGAGAAACTAAATGTTCGGAGAGTAAGAAGATGCAAGAAATAAGTAGGAAAATTGGAAAAGAATGGACTACCTAGAGTGAGGAAAGGGGATGGAAGGAGAGTCTCGTAACCTTTTGGAACCCCACTGTTCATCACAGTTAATGCGAAGCTTAACCACATATCTTATATATCCTTGGAGATGCAAATTATAGCGAACTTTGCTTTGTATTTATATAATGTATATGGCCCCCAAAAATTAGAATATAACTTTCATACCTTTGAACCACCTCTCTAATACGCAGCTTAGAAGTCGGGCGTTAAGGGATCTTAGAGTTTTAATATGATAACCTCATTAAGAGAAAAGAAGAGGTTAGAGAGGCTCGCTTCGGGATACCAGATCTCAACCACTTCATTAGGTCCTCCGGAGCCTAATCGACATTCTTCCAAAAGAGCGGGATGTACACACAGGAACAACAAGAGGAGGGGGATAGGAAGATTGCATCAAGACTTGATACATTCCTCCTGTGAGGAAGATATCCTCTAGAGGAGTCATAGTGAAGTCAGAGACACCATTCCAAGTGGGGGATTAGAAGCCACTTCATTATCACCCTGGATATTTGTCATTGGGCACTCCAAAAAACATGCCCTTTAGATTTGAGAGATTCTGGCTTGACCACCACGATTTCAAATCAAAAATCAAGAAATGGTGGCATGAACCCCTTATGATTAAGGGTGTGAAGATGTTAGTCTTCAAGCAAAGAAGCCCCGGAAACACTAAACTAGTCTTCGTGGAACCAAGAGGTGTTTGGGAACATCTTGAGGGGAAGAGTGCCTTGGAGGAGCAGAGATGGAATAGTATAGGATTGGATCAATGAGAAAATTTCCTGAGGACTCCATCGGGTGCACAAGCGAGACCTCATGAAACAATGGGAAGAAAGATGCTTATAGGAGGAGATCTGTGGAAATAGAAATCTTGAGTAATGGCTTAAGGAAGGGAGAATAATACTAAGTTTTCCATAAGATCGACCATGGACTACATATGCACCAACAAGATCATATGTTTAAAAGATGTACAAGGGAACTCTTATGAATCGCATAAGGACATCTACCTTACCCCATTGATGAAGCCACTTTGCTAAGATTGTGAACCAGAGATATGGACAAGGAAGGGAAATGCGAGGGAAGTTGTGACCTCCATCCCAAAAGTTTTATCGAGAGGACCACAATCTGAACTTGGACTAGCCTATCATACGATTGAAGTGGAGGAAGCGGTGCATGAAATTGTAATGTTCCTTTTAGGGATTGCTCATGAATCATACACCAACACATTTCCGACAACATATGCAACAAAATATTGAAATGGACTTTTGGATCCAATAAAATAATCAATATTGATTTAAATCCAGAATAGAGTTGAAGCAAATCAAACTAGGTGGGCTAAACATACCTCCCACTAGTGTAGCTAAAACTAGTGAAAAACACAGTGCAAAATGCCGGGATGACTACTCAAAGGATTATCCTGCGAGTCTAAAGAGAGGTTTACACATAAAATGATCGAGAGAACAATAGATGTATACTCTGTAATGATAAAACAATGCTAGAGAATAGAGATCTAAGCTCCCTTTACAAAATACAAAAGAAAGCAGGCAAGGGTTTCTGTCAAACACTCTATATATAAAATGTGATGGAAAATGATTGAATAATCAACTGCAGCAGATACATGAGTGAAATAGGCTGAATTATTTCTGAGTCTGATTTATAACCCACTCGAGGCCCTCCATAAGAGGATGAACCTCTCAATCACAAGGAAACTGACGATAGGAGCCACCAAACCATGCAATAAGTTAACCTCCACAGAAAAACACTCCCTAGCGAAGCAACGTTGGGAGGGTAAGAGAAATGTATGTTTCTAATATTTTATATCTGAAATAAGCTCTGGAGCTCTCCAAATAGATCTCTCAAGTGAAGGAAACCTTCCTCAGGTGAGAAACTAGCTTAAAAAAACGATTCCAATCCCTTCCCCTTTCTTGCAACCAACACTACACAATCTCTGGAAAAGTTGTGCTGGTGTAGATGGCACAACTTGGCCTGAAAAATTGATGTGGAAATATGAATACAAACTCTCCCAGTGAGCTACTCAAAGGAAAGAGGAATTACAGGATTCCCGTCTGAGAACACCCGAGGGCTAAACAACACGCAACTTGCTAAGCGATGACGACATAATTCTTGGCGGCAGAGAATGATAATAATATACAACATAATGAACAATGCTGCCATCCTCTTCCTTATGTCAAGTGATTTTTCTTTCCCTTGCTTCACTCACTTAGGTTTACCGCTTCTAACTGCAGCTACCTTTCCCTCCAAAATTGTGTTTTCCAACCTAGGATTCCTCCTCCACACTAAAAGCGCACTATTGACTTTAGTCAAAGCGACAATTTAACCTTGTTCACACATGGAAGTGTTTTATTTGGTTAGAAAATTCATCTCCTTTCAAAATTGGAGTATTCTCATCCTCCTTAGGATACTTATGGGCTTTTCTACCCATTTATTTACATTCTAGCTGTTTGCTAGCTCTAATGTTCATTTGGCTTGGAAGCTAAAATTTTGGAACATTACGGTCCTCCCTCCAAAATATTTTCTTGTCTTCAAGAAAATGCATAAGAAGGCAACGCTATCTCCCCACCTCCTCATGTGGCCTCATCGATAGCCTCCATCACTGCATCAGAGAATACGAAAATAAAGCTGTCATCCAGTGTCCCTCCCAAGTGTGCATAGCAAAGTGTACGCATCAATCAAAGGCGGAAAGTGTGAATGGAAACCTTACTATATGTCTCACCACAAAGTATGGTGATGATCAGCATGGTGAATGATTTCCTCCTCATCCATGCAATCATCCAAATAGTGAGTCACCCTCCAACATGGTAAATCTGAAAAGCCTCTTTACCTTGTGCTCCTGAAATGTAGGTGGGGCTTTGAATAAGTGAACATGATGATAGGAAAGAGAGAGGCCTATCCACTGTCCTCTCCTCCACATATGATAGTGTATAGGAGGTATTCTGATCTTAGGCTGAAACATGATTGCCTCCAATATAGAAAGAAGATTGAGCCTCCAAAGACTCTTCCTCAAAATCATGAGTCATACCAACCCAAACCATTCCATTCAAGATGAATGGCACATCATCACCACATGGCATCCAAATCAGAATATGGTTGAATATTATATGCAATTTTGGATAGTATATAGTCTCTCTAATTGAATCTGATGTAGTTCTCTAGCTGCTGCTTGAGAATGTCATATGGCAAGTGGTCCTGCCAACAAGTTACAAGTTGTATATGTTTGTTCTCCCAACATGGGAAATAAGAATCAATGTATATCAGCTATAAATGTATAAAATAACAATACACTTGCAAAATTCATGTATAGTTGGGCTACTATCATATAAAAATTGGCCCTAAAGTTACCATAGAGAACCCAAAATACTCTTGCTCTTTTGATACCTTTATGTTTATGGTGAGAAAGTACAAATACTCAATAGAGTGATCAAAAAGTACATAAATGCATTCTCTACCATACATATTGAGTGGGATTAAAGTTAGATCCTCCAATAAGTCCTCCCATAGAATATACTCATAAAAATCTGCAAGAAGAAGGGATACCTCCTCCTTGGAATATTTCATCCAAGAACATGCTCCTGTCTTGACAATGTTGTCGGCCTTTGTAATAAGGCTCCACTTGACTTCTTCCTTTGACATTCCACGTGCCATTCATCCACCATCATGTTGCTGGCAAAGAATATCTCCTTCCAACATGGAAGTCTCTCATAATCCTTCAATGCTGAAAGGGTAGCCTCCTGCACTGCATAGATGTACCTTTCTTCCTCTTAGATATCATAGAAAAGTATGGGAAGAATTTTTCCCATACTCTCCAAATCTTGACCACCAGCAACAACAACTTTTGCTGCCTCATCTCTCCCCTCATAAAAGCTTCCTTTAAAAAATCACAGTGACAACACATGGAAGCAAGATACAATAAGAACAAGTTGCCAAATGACAACAGGAGAGTGAATGCGGGTCCCCTCTCATGAACCGACATAGTGCCTCTGCACATCAAAACAAGAATTAACAAGTGTTTTCTAGCCACTTGTTTGCTACCATAATCATCATAGAATGAAAACATGAACTTACAATATGGTATCATTGGTGCACACCAAGAGACATCTGCTTCCCCACGAGCTCATCAAAAAGTTGGCCAAAATCAATGCTACAAGTAGTTTGCCATTTTGTCATCATATAATATGAAAGAAGAAGCAAATATTCTTGATACATCATGCTGCTCAAATAATGAAAAGAAGTACAATACAAAATGTGAAATTATACACTCCTCCATCATACTTATGAGGTCTTGAGTCAAATGACTCAACTAGAAATTCTCCCTCACTCCCAATGAGTAGGAAGGTAGCTATGACATCCTCTCTATTACCATCCATTATGCATATCTCATATTCTAATATATGCCATGCTGGATGCACTCCAAGTGAACTCCTCCATCAAGCGGAGATATGCATCATAGTGCATAGCGAGAAGTCCTCATTTGCTTCATGTGTGACTTCTCCTTGAGACTAGAAGATCTAGTCAGAAGATCTTGCCATAGGAATAGATGACCACATCTCTCCTGTGTATCTATCATCTCCATCAAGATTCATCGAGAATTAGCCATGCACCAAGATCCTTGGAGTACTCTACCAAAAGGCCCAGATCTCAATAAGGATCAATCACTCCTTAGTATTGATCTTGATGATCGCTTGTAGGCACTCCTCATCTTTTTGTTGCCTGCTACTTTGACATCTCCATGCAAATTTCTCCTCAAACTCTTCACCTCTCCAAAATCCAAGAGTAGGTGAACCCAAAGAAGAAGACATCTCTCATAAGGCCGAATATCGGGTGGCCTCCCGTTGGAATGCCTCCATATAGTGGTTTCATCAATGTCAAGAGTAGACTACTCATATGGTTGGGAAACACTTTCCCTTGCTTTCACAATACAATACAATCTGCCTCTTTCTTTTAGCTTTGGATCTGCCGAAGAATAGAGAAGGGTGTGTACCTCTCATCGAGAATAATGCTACTCTTCCTCCTTCCTTCTCCTTCCAATTTTTGCCAATGCCTAGCCATGATTCCCACTTGTTGTGCTTGAGGCCTCCATGTATGAGATCACGAGGGAACTTCTTGCAAAGGCATAAGAATCCCTCTTTTGGAGCTATGCTCCTCCTTCCTTTGCATGAGGCCTTGGATGTGCTCTAGATGTGTGACGTTGCTGCCCTTTTCTTCATCAATGTGTGTAGGCAGCATCTCAACCAATGGATCCTTTGTGGTGAGTCCCCATGCCCTCTGTTCAAGAATATGGTAGGAAGTGTTGCTTCAAGCAATATGTAATAGAAGATATCAGCTCCTCTCTTGGTTTTACAGTGGGTTTCCCCCATCATGCAAGGGGTTTTGTTTTTTCTCAAGTTTTCCTTGCTCATGTGTCTTAGGAAGTTTTTCATGAAACCTCTCCTTGATATTTCTTATGAATCTTGCAAAAGGAAGTATTGGCATTGTTGAGGAACAGATTTAAAAATCTGCCATGCATGAGCCTACACCAGAAGTAAGCCTTGCAGCTACGGTAGCTTCATCTCCCGGAAATATGTAGATGCCATTTGCAAATAGGATTTAGCTCCTTCACCCAAGCTTCTGGCCCAGACATGTAGGTGATCCAAAAAAAGTAGATAGAAGAAATCTACTCCATCCACCAACTACGGATCTTCTCCATACAGGATCTTGAAAAACTCTTGGAAATCGGTATGATCTCTAAACCTCTTAGATTGAGATTCATACTCCTGCCAAAAAAATGCTAAGAGTCATTCTCTTGGGCATTCTTCCTCCTCCCATCCATCTCGGGATAGCTGCAGGCATTTGAGCGCACTTTTGTGCATCATGGAGTGTAGTGCATGCTCACCTTACCATGTGAAAATCAGATTCATCTCTAGAATCAATCTCCTTTGGAGATCCCATCTCCAATCTCCACTTTACGGGCTCTCCTTGAAAGCTCTTCATAGATTTTGGAAGAAGATTTGCAGGCTTGTATTCCTTTCTTTGCACATCTTTGAAGCTTCACGGCTTACGCCATCTCTCCTTCTTTTGATAACCTTTGGAAATTTTCCCTTCTCGGGGAATATCGAGAATTCTATTCCATAGATTATTTGCGGGGGCATTTCTTTGGATATGTCACCTTTGAAAAGGATGAGATCCGGAGGCTGTAGCCATCTGCAGGTTTCTGTCCATAGAATTAGAACATTCTCCTTCATGGATTCGGTACTTTGGATTGAAGCACGATCAGGCAAAGATCATGCTTTGATACCCACTTTGTAATGTTCCTTTTTCGGGATTGCTCATGAATCATACATAGAAAACTGCATTTCCGGTAACATATGCAACAAAATACTGAAATGGACTCTTGGATCCAATAAAATAGCTCGATATGAAATGTAGAAATCCAAGAATAGAGTGAAACAAATCAAAATAGGTAGGCTAAACGGACCTCCCACACTAGTGTAGCTAAAACTAGTGAAAAACCCCAGGAGGCTATAAAATGTGTCCAGAGCAGTGCCTCAAAGTACTTATGAGTCTAAGGGAGGTTTACACATAAAATGATCAGAGAAAAATATATCTACTCATGTATTTATAAACAATCTTTGGAAAACGATCCTAGCTCCCTTTACAAAATACAAAAGAAATCGGCGAGGGTTTCTGTCAAACACTCTATATATAAAATGTGATATTCAGAAGAAAACTGAAGTGAATAATAATTGCCAACAACTGAAGTACATGAGTGAAATAGGCTGAAATGTTTCTGATCTGATGTAGAACCCTCAAGGGCTTCCTCCCATGAAAGGATGAACCTCTCAATCACAAGGAAACTTAGCAATGGAGCCACCAAACCATGCGATAGGGTTCTGCCTCACGAAAAACACCTCCCTAGCGGGAAAAAATCTTTGGGAGCTGAAAATATGTGTTCTGATGCCGCAGATCTGAAATAGCTATGGAGCTCTCCAAACAGATCTCTCTCAAGTGAAGGAAACCTTCCTTAGAAGCGGGATTCCAATCCCTTCCATTTGTTGCACCCGGCAACCACTGCACAATCTGCAAGAGGAAAAGCTATCTTTGGCGTAGATGGTGAAGCTTGCTTTGAAAACCTGATAATAGGAAAGGGATAGTAAAACTCTCCCAATGAGCTACTCAAAGGAAAGGAGGTGGGATTCCCGTTCGAGAACACTTAGTGCTAACGACACTGACTTGCCTAAGCAATGACAGGCAACAATTCTTGGCGACCAAGAATGATAATAATCTAGAACATAATAGAAAATGATACCCATCCTCTTCCTTATATCATAAGTGAGTTTTCTTGCCTTATTTACTCACTTGGGTTTCTTCTCAACCAAGATACCTTTCCCTCCAAATTGTGTTTTCCAACCTAGGATTCTTCCTCCCACTAAAGCTATACGTTGACTTTAAGTCAAACGACTTCAATTTAACCTTGTTCACACATGGAGGTGTTTATTTGGCTATAAAAGAGTGTCTCCTTTCACATTTGGGTATTCTCATCCTCCTTAGGAGACTTATAGGCTTTTTCATTTATTCAAGCTAAGCACTACTATCTAATGTTCCATTTAGCTTGGAAGCTAAGGTGCAGAACATTACAAGAAATCTTAATGGTAAATCGCTGGACCGGATGGCTTCACTATTGATTTCTTCAAAGCTTGTTGGGACATTGTGCGAAGAAAGAGATTTAGGATGTGGTTGAGGACTCAGTAAAACATCCTCTATCCTAAAATCCCTCAACTCTACCTTTGTGCTTTGATTCCCAAGGAAAGACCTTTGTACCCCGAGAGAGTTGACCGCAGCCTTGCAATGTGCTTTTTATAAAATCATATCTAAGGTGATGGCTAATAGATTGAGATTATATCCTCCGTGATTGTTCGGAGAGAAATATGGACTTATTGAGTAGACAAGTGTGGATAATATCATACAGCGCGAGATGATCCACTCCCTTGGAGTCACGGAAAAAATCTGGCATGATTATCAGCATTATGTCAAAAGCCTATGATAAAGTTCGTGGAGCTACTTGAGTTGTCTTGAAGGCTTTTGGGTTTCTCCAATGCTAGATCAATGGGTGATGGCTGTAGATTTAAATCCCAAGTCTCTCTGTCTTGGTAAATGGAGCTACTGCTAATCCCTTTACCATCCGGAGAGAATCGGGAAGAAAGGTGGCCCAATTTCTCCTTTCTTTTTGTCATTCTTATGGAGGGCTTAAGTGAATTATCAAATACAAAGGAGAGAGGACATTGGACTTGAAATATACGCTATCTTTTGACCACCACCCATCAAAAAAACTTTGTGGATGACACAATGCTCATGGCATTCCTCTTTATTTTGAGAGGCTGGGGTTTTAAAGCTATGCTCAACCTCTTTGGTCAAGATTAAATTGTGGACACAGACTTAGACAAATCTTCAATTTTCCTCTTCAGCACTCTTCTAGCCCTCAAGGAGGAATCTCACATTGCATCCTTGGATTTATAAGGAAGAGCCTCCCGTCCAAATATCTAGGGGATCCCTTTAACAAACAAACCCTGGCGAGAAAGGCCATTGGGAAAAATTGCTTTCCTCCCTTGACGAAAGGGGAAGTATTGGAAAAACAGAGCTCTAAATTTTGTGGGCGGTTGTGGTGCAGCGAAGGCGAGTGCTACAAGCTATTCCGCAATATATGATGTCCATTTTCACATGCACCCAAGGGTGTCACTCCAAAAAATCATATACATTCAAAGGACTTTCACCTTGAGTGGGTAAAAGATAATAGAAAGAAATTGGCTGATGGCACAGGAGGAAGATTACCAGACCTAAGATCTGGGCGATGCAGGGCTTTAAGACTCAGCTGCCAGCAAGGCTTGTGGATCCAAGCTACGGTGGAGAATCATTTGAAGGAACCCAATACACAGGCGATGCTCGCGGCGGGCCAGAATTAATGGAATGATTAGTGCCCCCAAACTTATTCGAGAATGACGGGGGTGATCACTAGTTCCCCCTATTGGAACCTTACTTGAATGATAAAAATGTCCAAGACCATTGTTTAAGGAGATATGAAATGGCAAGCAATTTCTTAAGGAAGATGCAGGAAAAAATTGCCAAATTTGGAGAGGCAGATATCAACTTATACAACAAACGTTTCAAGGGCTTGGTAAAATAAAGGTTCCGCATTCTGGACCAATGATCAATTGGACTAGAAATGGCACCAGGCTACTGGACCCCCCACCCTCCCGGGATCTAGTGGAGAACCGGTTTCTTATCTTCGCCGTGGAGTGGATGAGAGAAGAATTCATCGATCGCGAGGAGGATGACCAGCTCCAATGGGGAAAGATGGAAGGAGGAACCTTTAACCCTAAAAGAAGCAAGGCACCACCTTGAACAAAGAGATTTGAAGAAGAAAATTCCATGGCACAACAATGTTTGGGATGCTATCTACTAGCCTAAGGTGAAAACCTTCTGTGGCTCCTCATGCATAAGAAAATTCTCACTTGGGATAATTTATGAAAGAGGTTCATTGGACCATCGAGACGATGTATGTGTGTAGAATTGGAGGAGGAAATAATGAACCACCTCTGAACTCATGTGAGTGGGCCAACAGCTTATGGGAATGGATGGCGAAAATTTTCCGGAAATCCAATAGAAGAAGAGACTCTATCCATGAGAGCATAGCTAGGTGGAGACCAAGTATACTAAACAAGAAAGCTGTAAATCTTCTTTTGTCACAGACACGGCTTCATCGTGTGGTCGATTTGGAAGGAAAGGAATAGGAGGAGAATCTTCGGGGATGAATTTCACCAATTCAACCACATTAAAATAGAAATCATGAAGAATATGAGGAAAGAGTCCTTGCAAGGTCAAAGATGTTCATAGTGACAAATCTTTGTGTGAGAACATCACATTATGAAATTGTTTGAGATTAAAAGGTGCTACAAGCTGGTGCGCCCTCTTGCACCAACATTTGCCTCCACCGTCTCTTACGGTATGGCCGGCCCCTTTACTAGTTATTGCAAGGCTGGTTACAGCGGTGCTTCTTTGCGTAGTAATTCGGAGTAAAGCGATTTGGAGGAGCTATTACGCAGTGAAAAGGAGATTAAGCATATCTACGATTTCCGTAGGTGAAGCTATGAATATTGAGGCATAATTCGTGGCTACGGAATAGAGCCTACAAATATTGGTCCGTTGGAATTCAGAAGAGATTATTATGGAAGGGAATCACTTCTAGCAATCTACTTAACGGCTAAGATATTGTAGAATGGGTCAAAGCCCGATGGAGTCATTAAACATTAGTGTCTCTCGTTAGTCACGACTCTCATCTCAAACCATCTCTCCAATCTCCATGGGGTTGTGCTTCAGGCTATTAGGCACTGAGAAAATTCTGTGGCGGTTCCTTGCAAATGAATGCGGTGGACCTTGTGGAGACTTTCCTTGACTTTTTTGTTGGTAGGACATGCCTTTTGATAATTTGAGAGAGAGTGTAATGGATTCTGACCAGGACCTAGCTGGATCATCGGGGAGGTGCGGACGGGTCACCATAGCCCGGTCATTAATGATAAATGAAGTCCTAGCCAAATAGTAATTCACGACGGTTTCTAAGCCCAATGTCCTTTGGTTTATGTGGTAGAGTGTGGGAGATTTACCTCAACGAAAAGGATAAGTACACCGAAGCTCCAGATAAAATGCAAATGTGGAAAAAGAATCTAATAAAGAAAAGTGTGGCAACCGGTCTGGAAACGGACCAAATGGATCATCATAATATCCCTCACCATGTCTCCCAGGCAGGCACATTAGGCGTAAGGAAATAAGTGGGAGATCATATCATTTCATGATCCCCAGTCTGGGAAAATCAAATTATAAATATAGTTTTGGGGACTAGGCAGGCCTACTGCCATATTCTCGACCCATCCTGTGTCACTTTCTAAAGAACAGAAGAGCCTAGGTTTTAGTAAGGCTGAGCATAGAGAAGGAGGCACTGCTTTGTGGCAGAGCGTATGCTCACAGACTCAAGGTTGCTCGTGAACTAAAGGAGGCGGAGAGGAAGAACCCGATGCCTCTTGTCTCTGTGAGGTAAACAAAAAATTGACATCTTTGCCAAGACTAAGTGAACAAACGAGTGAAAGAAGTGGATGATAGGGACATTTGTGAAGAGGTTCTTGGTTAAAGGACCTTGGCACTTGAGCCACCAGGTCTCTACCAGTTCTCGCGTACCCAGTGTGCTTTCAGCAAATTAAAACCATATTAGCCAGGTGTGCTAAATATGCAGGGCGGTTCCTGGCGATGCGTACCAGGTGGCACCCTCGTCTAAAAAAATTTTGCTAGACTAGAGCGTCTCAGAAGTCACTCTCAAATCTCGTAGAAGATATGTTGTGGCATTGAAGCAAACGGAGGGGGTCATGGGGCTCTTTGAGACTTATCCAAGCATGTGCAAACATTTTGATCCCACCGCCCGAGGAGAGCACCGACCACTATCATCCACCAATACAAGCCTCAAAGCACACCCAATCATGCGAACAATTTCGAGCCAAGTGTTGGTGGAGATCCTATCACAGAACAAAAACAAAAAGGGATGAAAGTCCCGGTTCAGCTTCTTTTTAAGCATGCTCCGGCTTTATTTGGCTCATGTTTAGGCCGTCACATGCTTAATTATCACATGCAACTACGTAAATGAGAGGTTTCCTCTCTCTATTTTGTTTAATTTCTCTGATATCATGTATTTCCTGAACAATTTGGCAAACTCTTGGTCTTTTTTGGTTAATGTTGGTTTCCCTTTTAAGGGCAACGATTTTTGGACTAGTTTCCCCGTCTGGGGGAGTCATATTTTTGTCTTTTTGAACTCTTCCCCCTCCAGAATTGGCTAGCATAGCAATTCCAGAGGCAAAATTTGACCTGTATACTATGTTCATATTAATAAAATAGTCTAATTTAGAAAAAAAATAATAATAACAACAATGACATATTAAATTCACAACCTACTACATGTCAAAAAGTATGAGACTTCCTTATTATAAGATCAAAGTCTTTTTTGAAAACTTAGTGCTAAACAAATAATAAAAGCTAATAAAATTAAAAAAAAATAAGCCATAACATGAAATAATTCTTAAGTATGCATATTATTTTAGGTATATAATTGAGATGGAAATTTAAGTATGCATATGATTTTTTAGGTATACAAATGAAATGGAAAATTTCATAAGGATTAGAGTGACTCTAGGAACATTGTGATCTTCAATTACATGTGTAAAAGGATTGTATGAGCATATTGCCACAAATAAGATACTTTAAAAAAATAGAGAACAAGAGTTAATACACTTAAAAAAAAAGAGAGAACAAGAGTTTAATAGATATACAAATATGTGTAACTATGTCTCCTAATATAGTTGTACTTGATTCATACATGTTTATTTTATTTTATTTTATTTTTCTTTTGGCCTAATGATTTATGATGGTTCTTACTAGATATTTATATGAAAATATCATAGTATACTATATTGTTTCTTACAATTAACCACTTGTATATTGGTTAAATATAGGCATCATATTGTTCCTTGAAACTAATCCAAGACATAGTTAAACTTGATGGCATGTTTAGTTGGACACATTTATCCTTTAAACTAAATTATAACGTGGTGTTGACATTGATTAATAATACATTTCTTTGATGTCATGTTAAATTGGTATGTTGAATTATTTGTCGCAATATAGATTAAGTGTTAGATCCATGGCATACTTGATATTAGGTATTGGTTCATGAAAGTTGAGCATAACAAAGGATAAGTATTAATCATGCAACAACGTGGTGCAATGAATCTTGGAAATCTAATGCATAGTTTACTTGATATGATAAAAGTTGGAATTAGTTCATGTTGTTGTTTTGGCTTTATAAACACTAAAAAGGGCTTGGCATAAGCTAGAAATAAAACGTTCCAACAAGCATTAACCCTCTTGTTGAATTCAATGCATATTATCATATTGTAAATCAAGTTCTTTCCTAGGTGATGAATAGTGCAAGATTATATTCTAATTCTCAAGAATCAAATCAAAAAATGTGACATCTTAAAGTCCATATTTATCAATTCCTATTGCATTGGTTGATAACCAAGATATTTGTATATTTATTGGGTCCATTAATTATAAGTAGTTTCCAATTTCCATGAAAACAACCATTTATATTTTGTGTTGAGACCCTTTATTCTATTGTTTATTTTAATAGTATACTAATATTGCATTCACAACTTAGATGATCAATGTTATCTTCTTATTTTTGGGGGAGTTAAGAAATAAAATAGATATTTAAAGATAATAAAAAATTCCTAGGAGTTTCATATCAAGACATGGTGTTAGACAAGATCTAAGATGCCAAGGAATAAAATGATCTATAAAATATATAACAAAGCTCATGTACAAAATGGAAAACACTACCCTTTTTTTGGGCTACCCAAACATTTTTATCCAAGGAAAAAAGTAATGTAATTTTATTAAGTGTAAAAAAAATATAGTAGTAGGTATCATGACATATTTCAATCCACGTCAAGAGGCCTTATACATTGTAACAATTAAACCTTCATAAAAAATTAGTGAGCACAAATAAATCTAATGAGAATGTCTTTCTCTAATACATCTATATACCTATCCAAAAAAAATGTTTGATCTGTAAATTGTCATGGGTATTCCATTCGATACTTTGTCACAATAGATCTGATAAAATAAACTTAACTCTATATTATGAAGGTTAAATTCCTTTAGATTCTAGATGTGTTAGTTACTAGTTTTTTGTTTATGCATGAAATAGATAGAACGTGGAAAATAGAAAACAAAAAATAAAATTCATCATCCACAATGAAAACAAGGGTTTTCTCTAGGACCCTTTTGGAAAAAACCTAGGTAGAAGGTGAGGCTACTTTTCTCTTTTAATGCAAGTACAAAGGAGAAGGCACTCTCTATGGTGTTATATGAGATCTATGGCTTGATACGATGCTACAAAACACTAACCCCCTCTATTATGCTTTATAAATTGCACTCCCATTTCTTTTCTCTAATATGAAATAAGATACAAATGAATAGCATGGAACACACTCCTTTTAGTGGCACAATTTTAACATAGTCTGATAGCCAAATAAGGTTCAAGTTTGACTCCTTCAATTCTCAACAAAAGTTACAAACTTTACCCTTCTAGAGTCTTCTTCATATTCTATACATGGATATCCCATTTTCATGACCTACGAGTGTTGACATGGAATCTTCTCAAACCAAGGTGGTTAATCATGATAGGTTAATTTTTGGGAGGCATAATATTTATATACAAGCTCCTAATAATGTAATTATTTCACTATTGTAAATTTCTATGAGTATAAAATAGTGTCCCATAGTTTGACACTTAAAGAGTTTTTGACCCATGAAATTGTCATTTAATACCACAAAATGGCTCTAGTAAGGTTTTAATTCCAAATTCTCCAAATTGGAACCCACTAGTATAAGTGACCCTGCAAGTTGATTCCTTCACTTTTTTTCCACTTTGAAAGCATAAATATGGATAGTGAATAATATAATGATCCAATATAGATCATACCTCGCCAATTTGGGAGGCTTTTGGTCCCCAAAATATTTACTAAATTAGGTGAGGAAATTTTTCCTCTACCTTCTCCCTGGAGTACCATTTTTATTTTCCTGGAAGTTGTCCTTTCAACTGAATCTACTAAATATCACACTACCCCTTCGTTTTAGTTTCAAACCTATTTTACAAAACTATATTCTTGTTAACTCTACCTCAGCATATGGTGATAAGTCCTCCATGGAAGGTCAAAATTTCTCCTCTTCCAAATCCAAAACACAAGGCTCATAAACTTTAATATTTTCCACCTTCACCACATAGTAAATGTGTACATATGGGGGTATA
>JAXQQM020068525.1:0-77466 GCA_034641835.2 Pinus albicaulis | reverse complement strand
GTCCGGATGCGGGTGGAATGGGAGATTAATGGTTTGCAGGGGGGCACATGGGTTGGCGCGTGGCTCACCACCACCGCCACCCACCCTCGCAAGCATATGAACATAAATGCCACTGTCCGGCAATTAAATGTGGATCCAGGGGAGCTCTATCCCCGATACCAGGTCATTTTAACATTTACGATGGAGGATTCTGGAAATAGCTTGTATGTTCCGCCCCTCAGAGCTTGTTGTTCCCCTGCTGCAGCTGAGCGCAGCTCACGCACCAGCACGGGGGCTCGTTGCGTTCTCAATTGTTGTATTGACATTCTGCCAGGCTTCCACTTCTCGAACAGTGCCTCCTGCAACCTTCAGCGCTTGTCCTCCTTCGATTCCTGTCAACAGCAAGTCCATATCGCTCAATCCATGCCTCGCTTACGCCCGAGGATGCGTTGCAGGCGAGCGGGTGCCATGGGGCGCGCCATCAACAGGTCCTCACCTTCCAATTCCGATTCCTCATCGTATTCTTCAGAATTTGGTCCTGTGCGCATTCCTGCTCCGCGAAGAGGCCGTGGCAGAGGCCGGAATCGGTTCAGTCCTGCTGGGCACTTCCGCCTGTCCTCTCGGGCTCACTCCCACCATGCCCGCTTTCATTTCCCCTGTAGCGTCAACAATACTTCTCTCTTGGCTACAGTAACCATTGACCTTCGGGCTGCCCCCTCTGATCTGGCTACTTCGGACTAGTTTCGCGCCGCCTCGGTGGCTTCTCAGGAGCCCACAGTGGGGGCAGAGCATCGCAATCTTCAGGCGGACATTCAGCAGAATGTCTCTTCTCCGGACAAAGCTGCCAACTTGGACGTTGAGGCAAATCCTTCGGCTCCACCTGATGGGGATCAAGCGCGCCATGGTGCTCCACCTCCTGCTGATGAGGACCCCTATAATTTCGGATGTCTCATTGTCGAGGAAGATCCTCCCTCTGCTCAGTAACGAGGTTCCTGGTCTGCGCTTCTGCATTTTGGTGTTCGTCGACCTGAAGGTGTCTTTCTTCAATCCTATGTTAATGTTTATTTCTGCTACTGCTCTTATGGGTTTCCTTTTGGTATATGGATGGTCTCCCCTACGTGGGAACTACACTCTGCTATATGTCCAGGTCAAGACTTTTGTCACAGGTTATAATACAGTCATTTTTGTTTATGCTATGATACGGAATTGTAAAAATCTGGCTACTATGGCCTACTCCACAGGAGTCTTACTTTTCAGGTCTGTTCAAAATTCTTTCATAGATGTCAAACACTTGTTAGGAACAGACAGTCTTACTGTTCTACAAAGTTTTCAGAGTCTACTTCCAAAATGTTGTGATGATCATTGTCCAGTTTGTAAAGTGAGAATGCTGCATCATTGGGCTGGAATTATCGAGGCTTCGGTCTCTATGTAACACTATTTTGTATCAATATAGAAGTAGCCATATTCAGAAAAAAAAAAAACAAGATTTATTTGATATGTTTTATTATGATATTAATATACAACAAAATAAACATTAAAATAAATAATTCACTCAAACATTACACTAACGAATACATTTTATAAGAATATCAAATACAGTACCATTTGAGTTGTGTTGAAAATATTAAAGTCACCTGCGTACCCTGTGCAGATAGAAACAGAGTACAACAGGGGCAGCAGAAGGTTGAGTGTGTGCTTCTATGCATTTAACAGAGTTTAAATAGAGCTGTAAGGAGAAATTAAATTTTTATGGCCACAGCCAACTTTGTATAGGAATTGAAGAAAATCGTGGTTCAAACCATGCAACAACAGTTTCTATTAAAGAAATTCTTTTCGGGCATAAAAGCTCTCAACAACCAAACAAAGGAGTTTTTGATTCAAGCGCCAAGCTTTAATTTTTATGAGTGGGCCAAGTCCTTTTTGGTCCCCGCCAGTTTTAATCCATTACAGAACTTGCGATGCGATGTGGTCCCACCACCATCACACATCGCAATTGCCATATGACAGTGTCTTGTTTATATGAAGTCTCGTCGTGATGCGATGTTGCGATATCGCACATCACATATCACAACAGACGATTGTTTTAATACCACCGCATGTGTTATGTTTCGAAGTATCATTGCGATGTGATGTGCTGATGCCGATGTCGCTCATTGCACATCGCGTAATCGCTCATCACAATCGCAAGTCACCAAATTTCCATGCCATCCAATGTATGTTTTCTGCCGATGCAATGGACCGATGTGATGTGGTCCCCACATCACTCATCACAACATTGCGCAATTGCTCATCACAAAGACTAAAGTTCATTCCGCCAAGCCATTCATTCTGCCGATTGCCGATGCTATGTGGTCACATTGCCACGTGGACCAATCGCATTGATTCGCGTTCATTTTCTACATGACGTCACATTCACCTTTTGGTACGCGAAGATTTTATGAAGTTGGGTTCAGTTTCGATTTGAATTCTGATGGGGCCCAGCAACAACCAATAGAAATGCGTTCGCGTAGGGGCATTTTGTAACGCGAAAAGAATGCGATCGAGATTGTAGAAAGTTTGAAGTCCGGGCGCACAGGCTTATTGAATTTTTGATTAAAGTTTATGTTCCAGCAGTGTATTAAGTTTTTTGTTTTATAAACCTTTTTATGTATTTTTCTTTTGTTTCATGTTTTATTTCATCGTGCCATATAAAAAGCAAAAAATCTTGTAGGCTAATGTAATGTAATGTAACACTGTGTTTTGTGAAAAAGGCCACAGGTAGAGAAAAACATTGTGAAGACCAGAGAGCACTATATGTGCGTATTGTGACAGAGAGAAAATTTATTTTGAGAGCACTGCGTCTATAGCAGTTAAACACATTTTGTAATCCCACACAGTGGAAGAAATTTTTATTCTGTAATGTTTTGTTGTTAATTAAATAGAAGCGTTTTATGCCATCTCTATCTAGCATTTCTCTGTGCTAAAGGAGGATAATTTCATTCTCCCTGTGTGTTCGGAATATTCACAAATTCCAACATGGTATCGAAGCTTATCCAGGCTCTTTAAAGGTGTAAAAGAAGCTAAAGGAAGAAGGAAAAATTTGTTGCAGCAGTTCTCCAGCAGCGTGAAGGCTCAATATAAGTTAAGTCCAAGTATTTCTAAAGAAAAATAGAGTTGCTGTTTTGTTTAAAAGTGCAGTCCTCAGAGACAGAGTTTGTTGTTTAAATAAGGAAAGACATTTTGTTTGAAAAACACAGTCAAGTTTAGTTTAGAGTTCACTTTATAAGCAATGGTTGAACCAAGAACTAGTATGAGTATTGGAAATGCTCAGCTTCCACAATTTAATGGAAAGAACTATGATTATTGGGCCATTACCATGAGAGACTTGTTTTCTTCTCAGGATTTATGGGAATTTGTAGAATATGGTTTTGAAGAACTAGTAGATGAACAAGAGTTTAATGCCTTGACACAGGAAGAGAATGATTTATTAAAGAGTAATAGGAAGAAGGACTCTAAATTCCTCTTCTATCTCTATCAAGCAGTACATGAGAGTTTGTTTCCAAGGATGGCAGTAGCTAAGAGATCCAAGGATGCATGGGATACTCTTAAGATAGCCTATAAAGGTATGGAGAAAGTGAAGACAATAAAACTACAATTGCTGAGGAGAGATTTTGAAACTCTCTGTATGAAAGTGTCTGATAACATAGACTCATTCTTCACACATGTGTTTGGGATGGTCACCCAGATAAGGTCTCATGGAGAGACACTTGAAGAAAGAATGATTGTGGAGAAACTATTGAGGAGCCTACCCTCGAGGTTTGATGTTATTGTAACCACCATTGAAGAGACAAAGGATCTCTCAAAGTTCACAGTAGATGAACTTCATGCATCACTGATGACTCATGAATAGATATTGGGAATATCAGTAAACCCATCTTTGGAGCATGCCTTCAACACCCAGATTCCTTTTGGAAAAGGAAGAGGTCAAGGCAGAGGAAGAGGAAGATGCAGAAGCCAAAATAGAGGAGGAAGAAACAACCCTTCACATTCACATGGAAGGAGCAGCAATCAGAATCAAAGCTAAGGCCAAAGCAGTAGCCAACAAGGTAGAAACCAACATTCTAATGGACAAAGGTATGACAAATCCAATGTCCAATTTCATTATTGCAAAAAATATGGGCACTATGCCAATGAATGTAAAAAAAAAAAAAATGACATGAATAATAGGCAAAATTCTAATGTAGCAAGAGAAGAAAAGAACCCAAAGAATGTGCTGTTAACATGTAATGCATCACAAGATAGGCAGGATGATGTATGGTTCTTAGATTCAAGCTGCAGTAATCACATGACTGGAAACATAGCAATGTTTTCCAATCTTGATGAAGAAGTTAAATCTAAAGTAACAACGGGGACTGATACTAAGAATTCTGTCAAGGGAAAAGGCAAAGTAAGTATCCGTGCAAGAAATGGTGAGCAGAAATTTGTGCCAGATGTATACTATGTTCCTAGCTTGAAATGTAATCTTTTGAGCATTGGGCAGCTCATTAACAAAGGTTAGAATTTATTTTTTAAAAATGATGTGTGCACAATAATGGACATACCTCCAAGCAAGAAGGTTATTGCTGAAGTGAAAATGACCAACAATAGAATGTTTCCACTCAAGCTCAATACATACTTGAAGGGAAAGAGAAAAGATGTATCAAGGTAACTCAAGAGGTCTTTCAAAAGGAAGTGAAAGATGAGAATTGGTTATGGCACTTGAGATTTGGACATCTCAATTTTGGAGGTCTGAATTTGATGCATAGAAAAGGAATGGTAAAAGGACTACCATTGATAGAGAAACCGGACAACCTATGTGAAGGCTACATCTTGGGAAAACAACACAGAGAAAACTTTCCATCAAGAAAGAGCATAAGGGAAAAAGTACCCTTAGAAATTATCCTCTCAAATTTGTGTGGGCCGATGCAAACATCATCAGTATCGGGAAGCAATTACATGTTGACCTTCATTGATGATTTCACAAGGAAAGTATGGCTTTATTTCTTGAAATATAAGAGTGAAGTGTTTGAAAAGTTTTGCCACTTTAAAGCCCTTGCAGAGAAACAAAGTGGGCAGCATATCAAAGTTCTTAGAACTGATAGAGTGTAGGTTTTAAACTGAACAAAAATATCTACACACGATTCTTATAACAGAAAATAAACAATAGCAAGAGCATAAAACATAAAACACATAAACACAGAGATTTTCCCCTGGATCCCAAATCGGGACGACCAGCTTGATTTTTCATTATATTCCTTTTAGTGTTACAACACATATATATACATGCCGGAGCATACATAAAACCCCAATCCATTAACCCTGGATTAGAACATAACCGTAGTTCCCTTGACCGGATCTACAAAAATACCAGGGGCCGAAAACCATCGAACCCCAAAACCATGTGCAAAACCATGCATAAAACCATGGGCGGATCCGCCTATGAGTGGGTCCGCACAAAAAACAAATTTTGGCCGGGGCGCTGCCCCAGACCCCAACGGTGGGGACTGCTTCGCCCCTCGTGACCCCCCAGCTACGCCCGACGCAACATACAACACGTGGGGCCAATCGTGGAAAGAATATAACACATACCCAACATGAGGAGGTGAGTACATCTCAAAATAGTTTCTGCATTTTTGCAGAGAAAATGACATACACAAACAGTTTACAACAAGGTACACACTACAACAAAATGGTGTTGCTAAAAGGAAGAATCGAATCATCATGGAAATGGTGAGAAGTATGCTAAAGGCAAAACATTTGCCAAATGAGTATTGGGAAAAATCTACAAATTGTGTTGTGTATATTTTAAATAGATGCCCAACAAAAGTAGTAATGAACAGAGTTCCAGAAGAAGCATGGAGTGGCAGAAAATAGGGAGTCACCCACATGAGAGTTTTTAGATGTGTGGCTTATTCACACATTCCAGATCAGTTGAGAAAGAAGTTGGAAAGTAAGGGGGAGAAGTGCATCTTCCTTGGATATTGTGAATAATCCAAGGGATATAGATTGTATAACCCATCCACAAAGAAATTTTTTATAATCAGAGATGTGCAATTCATAGAAGAAGAAGCATGGGATGGAAGAATTGAGAAAACAGTCAATGTCAAAAGCTGTTTGTCTCATGATGAAGATGAGGAAGATGTGGCTGAAAATAACACCTCATTGGTAGCACCACCTCCACCAACACAAGGACAGCAAGGGACACCTCAAGCAGGAGTAAGAACACCCTTGAGAAGAGATGAGAGTGCTTCTCCAAGCACACCACATGGAATAGATTTGACGGCTACTTTAAGCACAAGTACACCAAATGAAAGAGGAACCAGATACAGAAATTTAAATGAAATTTATGAGCAAGAGACAGCAAATGAAGGTATGAACTTCTTATTTTCTTTATATTGTCATGTTGATGATCATATTAATTTTGAAGATGATATAAAATATAGAAAATGGATAGAAGCCATGGATGAAGAAATTAATGCAATAGAGAAGAATAAAACATGGGAATTAGTTGATCTCCCAAAAGGGAAAGAAGTCATTGGAGTTAAATGGGTCTACAATACCAAAAGAAATGCTGAAGATAAGATTGAAAGGCACAAGGCTAGACTTGTTGTTAAAGGATATAAGCAGCAACATGGAAGAGATTATGAGGAAAATTTTACACCAGTTGCAAGAATGGAAATAGTGAGAGCAGTGTTGTCCATAGCAGCACAAAACAAATGGAAGGTTTACCAAATGGATGTAAAATCAACATTTTTAAATGGAGTTTTAATAGAAGAGGTTTATGTTGAACAACCTCTAGGCTATGAGAAAAAGGGCCAAGAGCACAAAGTTTGCAGATTGAAGAAATCTCTTTATGGGCTGAAGCTAGCACCAAGAGCATGGTACAGTAGGATAGATTCCTATCTACTGGAGAATGGGTTTGAAAAATGTGAAGGAGAACCCACATTGTACATCAAAGAAAAAGATGGTAAGATGCTCATTGTTGTGTTATATGTTGATGATGTGATATTCACAGGTAATGATGATTACCTCATTGAAAATTTTAAAATAGTCATGAAAGATGAATTTGAAATGACTGATATGGGATTGTTGAGATATTTTTTAGGAATAGAAGTAGAGCAAAATGAAAATGGGATTTTTATCTCACAAGCTAAATATGTGAATGAAATTTTAGAAATATTTAATATGCAGGATTGCAAGGCAGCAATTACTCCCACAGTAATGGGATTGGAATTGAGTAAAGAGGACAACAACAAGGATTTTGATCCTAGTTTATATAAAATCATAGTTGGCAGCCTCATGTACTTAGTAGGGCGACCAAGCGGCAAAAAGAATTATGAGGTATGTGAAAGGAACTAAGGTATGGAATTATATATGCTACTTCAAAATTTCTGAATTAGTTTAGGATATCACGTGATTGCATTTGAAGTATTGATGACTGAAAAAGTACTTACGGTTATTTTTTTCACATGGGTTCAGGAGCCATTTCATGGGCTTCTAAGAAACAGCCCATTGTAGCGTTGTCTACAACAAAGGCAGAGTATGTGGCAGATATAGCAGCAGCATGTCAAGCAGTTTGGATGCGGAAAATGTTGAGAATTTTATGCCAAGAACAGGTAAAAGGGACAATGATTTATTGTGACAATAGATCAACTATTGCATTGTCTAAGAATTCAGTTTTTCATAAAAGGACAAAGCACATTGACACCAAGTTTCACTTCATACGTGAATTGGTTAACAATGGAGAAATTGTTTTACAACATTGTAGAATAGAGGAGCAGTTTGTAGACATATTGACAAAGCCATTGGGCCAAAAGAGTTTTGAATACTTAAGAAAATTCTTGGGTATGACTGATAACCCAACAGCTGACTTTAAGGGGGAGTGTTGAAAATATTAAAGTCACCTGCATGCCCTATGCAGGTAGAAACAAAGTACAAAGGGGCAGAGAGCTTGCGTGCATAGCACTGTGCATTCAAGATGAATGGAGAAGCTGTAAGGATGGAATTAAATGTTTATGGCCGTAGCCGAGTTTGTAGAATTGGAAGAAAATCGTGGTTCAAATACTTTAATATGATTTCTATTAAATAAAGTCCTTTCGGGCATAAAAGCCCTCAACAAACAAACAAAGTTTTGATTCCAAAGCCTGGCTTTTAGGTTTTATGAGTGGGCCAAGTCCTTTTGTGGTCCCTACTAGTTTTAATCCATTGCAGACCTTGTGATGCGATGTGGTCCCACCACCATCGAACATCGCAATTGCCATATGACAGTGTCTTGTTGATATGAAGTCCCGTCACGATGTGATGTTGCAATAACACACATCGCATATTGCAATGGATGATTGTTTTAATACCACTGCATATGTTATGTTCCAAAGTATCATTGCAATGCGATGTGCCGATGTCGATGTCACTCATCGCACATCGCACAATCGCTCATTGCAATCACAAGTCACCAAATGTCCATGCCATCTGATGTATGTTTTCTATCGATGCGATGTGCCGATGTGATGTGGTCCCCACATCGCTCATCGCAGCATCACGCAATCGCTCATCACAAAGACTAAAGTTCATTCCGCCAAGCCATTCATTCCACTGATCGCCGATGTGATGTGGTCCCACTGCCACATGGACCAATCGCATTGATTCGCGTTTGTTTTCTGCATGACATCACATTCACCTTTTGGTACGTGAAGATTTTATGAAGTCGAGTTCAGTTTCGATTTGAATTCTGATGGGGCCCAACAAAAACCAATATAAATGTGTTCACGTTCATTTTGAGCTCGCTGACGTAGGGGAATTTTGTAACATGAAAAGAATGCAATCGAGCTTGTAGAAAGTTTGAAGTCCGAGCCCATAGGCTTATTGAATTTTTTATTAAAGTTTATGTTCCAGCAGTGTATTAAGTTTTTTGTTTTATAAACCTTTTATATATTTTTCTTTTGTTTCATGTTTTATATCACCGCACCATATAAAAAGTGAAAAAGCCCATAGGAAGAGAAAAACACAGTGAAGACCAAAGAGCACTGTATGTGTGTATTGTGACAGAGAGAGAAGTTTGTTTTGAGAGCACTGTGTCTGTAGTAGTCAAACACATTTGGTAATCCCACACAATGGAAGAAATTTTTATTCTATAATGTTTTGTTGTGAATGAAATAGAATTGTTTTATGCCATCTCTGTCCAGCATTTCTCTGTGTTAAAGGAGGAGAATTGTATTCTCCCTGTGTGTTCAGAATATTCAGAAATTCCATAAAGTTGATACCTCACATACGCACGAAAAAAGAAAGAAAAGAAAAGACCAATCTGAGGGAAATTTCTTCTGAGATTCAATTTTCAGTGGGCTATAGTAAGCTTGAATTTTTTACCCCTCGTAAGTTTCCGCAGGTCTATATATTATGGATCATCTCCCTCTCCCTCTCCTTTATAATTTCCTGTAGAAGATATTTCATAATCGTAGTGAGTTCCACAGTCTCAGATGTCAAATCAAAGGTTTCCCACTTGAATTCCTGAATAAGTCGGGCAATAATCAGTTTTAAATTGAGGATAGCAACCCCTAAGCCCAAACATATCCTCTGCCCTGAGCTGAAAGACATCATCTTAATCTCCTTTGTCAGTGTCAAATCCACCTCCACACCCTCTTAGGAAAACCGCTCTAGCCTAAACTCCAATGGATTCTGCCACACTTGGGGATCCATCCCTATGCCCTCCAAATAGAAAATAATGGACGCGTCGGTAGGGATTTCGTAGCCGCCAAACTCACACAGCTAGCTGACAGTGTGGGGGAGGCCGAAGTGCGAGGGAGGATGGCGTCTCAGTATTTCTATGATGACGGCCTCCAGATAAGGCATCCGCCGTAGGTCAGCTTCCTCCACCGGTTTCCTATTCCCTATGACACAGATAATCTCATCATATAATCTGGCCTGTATGTCTTAACGGATCACTAGATTCGCGATCGTGTACAGTAACACATGATTTCCGATTAGAGCATAATGAGCTCCTCGTCATTTGAGGATTGGCGACCCATCGAATCTTTTATGATGGCCCAAGTCCTTTTAAGTTTTATGAGTGGGCCAAGTCCTTTTTTGTGGTCCCCACCAGTTTTAATCCATTACAGAACTTGCGATGCAATGTGGTCCCAACACCATCGCACATCGCAATTACCATATGACAGTGTCTTGTTGATATGAATTCCTGTCGCGATGCGATGTTGCGATATCGCACATCACATATCGCAACGGATGATTGTTTTATAACATCTCCAACCACCACAATGTTAACCACTGATGATGTGATGCAATGTGGTCCCCACATTGCATATCACACATCTCACTTAAACCATTTCACCTAACGCTTATGTTTTCCGCCGATGTGATGTGTCGATGCCGATAGCGCTCAGCGCTCATCACACCATCGAACCATCTCTACATCGCGCAATTGCTCATCGCTTAGCCAATGTCCATTCCACCGCAACCATTGATCGTCGATGCGCTAATGTGGTCCCACTGCCACATGGACCATTCACATTGTTTCACGTACGTTTTCTGCATGACGTCAGATTCACCTTTTGGTACACGAATATTTTATGAAGAACAGTTTATATATTTCTGTTTGAGTTCTGTGAGCCCGAGCACCAGCCAATATAAATGTGTTCACGTTCGTTTTGAGCTCGCTGACGTAGGGGAATTTTGTAACGTGAAAAGAATGTAATTGAGCTTGTAGAAATTTTGAAGTTTAGGCTCACAGGTCTACTGATTTTTTTAATAAAGTTTATGTTCTGGTAGTGTATTAAGTTTTTTTTTGTTTAAAAAAAAAAAACTTTTTATATATGTTTCTTATGTTTTGTTTTATTTCATTCCATATAAAAGTGAAAAGCCCGTAGGCTTATGTAATTGATGTGAGAACGTTGTGTAGAGTGAAAAAGGCCCACAGGCAGAGAAAAACACAGTGAAGATTAGAGAGCACTGTTTGTGCGTTTTTTTGAGAGACAAAGAGAAGGTTTGAGAGCACTGCATCTATAGCAGTCAAACACATTTTGTAATCCCACACAATGGAAGAAATTTTTATTCTGTAATGTTTTGTTGTTAATGAAATAGAAGCGTTTTATGCCATCTCTGTCTAGCATTTCTCTGTGTTAAAGGAGGAGAATTTAATTCTCCCTGTGTGTTCGGAATATTCAGAAATTCCAACATGGTATCAGAGCTTATCCAGGCTCTTTGAAGGTGTCAAAGAATCTGAATTAAGAAGGAAAATTTTGTTGCAGCAGTTCTCCAGCAGCGTGAAGGCTCAGTAGAAGTAAAGTCCAGGTATTTCTAAAAAAAATAGAGTTGTTGTTTTGTTTAAAAGTGTAGTCCTCAGAGACAGAGTTTGTTGTTTAAAGAAGGAAAGACAGTTTGTTTTAAGAAAAAAGCAGTCAAGTTTTTATTTTAAAGTTCAATCTGTAATCCATGGCTGGACCAAGTACCAGTATGAGTATTGGAAATACTCAGCTTCCAAAATTTAATGGAAAGAACTATGATTATTGGGCCATTACCATGAGAGCCCTGTTTGCTTCCCAGGACTTATGGGAATTTGTAGAAGATGGTTTTGATGAACCAGTTGATGAGCAGGCCTTTAATGCCTTAACACAGGCAAAGAAGGATTTATTGAAGAGAAATAGAAATAAGGACTCTAAATCCCTCTTCTATCTCTATCAAGTAGTACATGAGAGTGTTTTTATAAGGATAGCAGCAGCTAAGAGATCCAAGGATGCATGGGATACTCTTAAGACAACCTATCAAGGTATGGAGAAAGTGAAGACAACAAAACTACAATTGCCGAGGAGAGATTTTGAAACTCTCTGTATGAAAGAGTCTAATAACATAGATCATTCTTCACACATGTGATTGGGATGGTCACCCTGATAAGGTCTCATGGAGAGACAATTGAAGAAAGAAGGATTGTGGAGAAACTGTTGAGGAGCCTACCCTCAAGGTTTGATGTTATTGTAACCACCATTGAAGAGACAAAGGATCTCTCAAAGTTCATAGTAGATGAACTTCATGCATCAATTATGACTCATGAACAGAGATTGGGAAGATCAGTAAACCCATATTTGGAGCATGGCTTCAAGACCCAGATGCCTTTTGGAAGAGGAAGAGGTCAAGGCAGAGGAAGAGGAAGAGATAGAAGCCAAGACAGAGGAGGAAGAAAAAACCCTTCACATTCACATGGAAGGAGCAACAGTCAAAATCAAAGCCAAGGCCAAAGTAGTAGCCAACAAGGTGGACACCAACATGCTCATGGAAAAAGGTATGAAAAATCCAATGTCCAATGTCATTATTGCAAAAAATATGGGCATTATGCAAATGAATGTAGGAAAAAGCAGAATGACATGAATAATAGGCAAAATGCCAATGTACCAAGAGAAGAAAAGAACCCAAAAAATGTGTTGTTAACATGTAATGTAGCACAAGATAGGCAGGATGATGTGTGGTTCTTATATTCAGGCTGCAGTAATCACATGACTAGAAACATAGCAATGTTTGCCAATCTTGATGAAGAAGTTAAATCTGAAGTAACAACTGGAACTGATACTAAGATATCTATCAAGGGAAAAGGCAGAGTAAGTATCCGTGCAAGAAATGGAGAGCAGAAATTTGTGCCAGATGTATACTATGTTCCTGGCTTGAAATGTAATCTTTTGAGCGTTGGGTAGCTCATTAACAAAGGTTAAAATGTATTTTTTTTAAATTATTTGTGCACAATAATGGACATACCTCCAAGCAAGAAGGTTATTGCTGAAGTGAAAATGACCAGCAATAGAATGTTTCCACTCAAGCTCAATATAGACTTGAAAGGGAAGAGAAAGAATGTAGCAACTGTAACTCAAGAGGTCTTTCAAAAGGAAGTGAAAGATGAGAATTGGTTATGGTACTTGAGATTTGGAAATCTCAATTTTGGAGGTCTAAATTTGATGCACAGAAAAGGAATGGTAAGAGGACTACCATTGATAGAGAAACCGGACAACCTATGTGAAGGCTGCATCTTGGGCAAATAACATAGAGAAAACTTCCCATCAGGAAAGAGCATAAGGGCAAAAGCACCCTTAGAAATTATCCATTCAGATTTATGTGGGCCAATGAAAACATCATTAGTATTGGGAAGCAATTACATGTTGACCTTCATTGATGATTTCACAAGGAAAGTATGGGTTTATTTATTGAAATATAAAAGTGAAGTGTTTGAAAAGTTTTGCCACTTTAAAGCTCTTGTAGAGAAACAAAGTGGGCAACATATGAAATTTCTTAGAACTGATAGAGGATTTGAGTACATCTCAAAATATTTTCTGCGTTTTTGCAGAGAAAATGGCATACACAAACAACTTACAACAAGGTACACACCGCAGCAAAATGGTGTTGCTGAAAGGAAGAATCGAACCATCATGGAAATGGTGAGAAGTATGCTAGAGGAAAAACATTTGCCAAATGAGTATTGGGTAGAAGCAAAAAATTGTGCTGTGTATATTTTAAATAGATTCCCAACAAAATTAGTAATGAACAGAGTTCCAGAAGAAGCATGGAGTGGCAGAAAATAAGGAGTCACCCACATGAGAGTTTTTGGATGTGTGGCTTATGCACAGATTCCAGATCAGCTGAGAAATAAGTTGGACAATAAGGGGGAGAAGTGCATCTTCCTTGGATACTGTGAAGAATCCAAGGGATATAGATTATATAACCCATCCACAAAGAAATTTGTCATAAGTAGAGATGTGAAATTCATTGAAGAAGAAGCATGGGATGGAAGCATTGAGAAAACAATCAATGTCAAAATTTGTTTGTCTCATGATGAAGATGAGAAAGATGTGGCTGAAAATAACACCTCATTGGTAGCACCACCTACACCAACACAAGGACAGCAAGGGACACCTCAATTAGGAGTAAGAGCACCCTTCAGAAGAAATGAGAGTGCTTCTCCAAGCACACCACATGGAGCATATTTGGGTGCTACTTCAAGCACAAGTACACCAAATGGAAGAGGAACAAGATTCAGAAATTTAAATGAAATCTATGAGCAAGAGACAAAAAATGAAGGTATGAACTCTTTGTTTGCTTTATATTGTCATGTTGATGATCCTATTCATTTTGAATATGTTATAAAAGATAGAAAATGGATAAAAACCATGGATGAAGAAATAAATGAAATAGACAAGAATAAAACATGGGAATTGGTTGATCTCATGGAAGGGAAAGAAGTCATTGGAGTAAAGTGGGTCTACAAGACCAAAAGCAATGTTGAAGGTAATATTGAAAGGCGCAAGGCCAGACTTGTTTTCAAAGGATATAAGCAGCAACATGGAAGAGTTTATGAAGAAAATTTTGCACCAGTTGCAAGAATGGAAATAGTGAGAGTAGTGCTGTCCATAGCAGCACAAAACAAATGGAGGGTTTACCAAATGGATGTAAAATCAGCATTCCTAAATGGAGTTTTAATGGAAGAGGTTTATGTTGAACAACCTCTAGGCTATGAGAAAAAGGGCCAAGAGAACAAAGTATGCAGATTGAAGAAAGCTCTTTATGGGTTGAAGCAAGCACCAAGAGCATGGTACAGTAGGATAGATTCCTATCTACTGGAGAATGGGTTTGAAAAATGTGAAGGAGAACCCACATTATACATCAAGGAGAAAGATGGTAAGATGTTGATATTTTTTTTATATGTTGATGATGTGATATTCACAGGTAATGATGATTACCTCATTGAAAATTTAAAAACAGTCATGAAAGATGAATTTGAAATGACTAATATGGGATTGTTGAGATACTTCTTAGGAATAGAAGTAGAGAAAAATGAAAATGGGATATTTATCTCTCAATCTAAATATGTAAATGGATTTTTGGAAAGATTTAATATACAGGAGTGCAAGGAAACAATTACTCCCACAGTAATGGGATTGAAACTCAGCAAGGATGACAATATCAAGGTTTTTTATCCTAGTTTGTATAAGATCATAGTTGGCAGCCTCATGTATTTGACTGCAACTAGGCTTGATATTATGCATGCTATTAGTTTAATTTCCAGATTTATGGAGAGCCCAAAAGAAGCACATTGGCAAGCAGCAAAAATAATTCTGAGGTATGTGAAAGGACCTAAAAGGTATGGAATTTTATATACTACTTCAGAAAATTCTGAATTGATTGGATATAATGACAATGATTGGGCTGGAATTATTGATGACCGGAAAAGTACTTCTGGTTATGCTCTTCATATGTGTTCAGGAGCCATTTCATGGGCTTCTAAGAAACAACCTATTGTAGCATTATCTATAGCAGAGGCAGAGTATGTGGCAGCTACAGCAGCAACATTTCAAGAAGTGTGGATGAGAAGAATGTTGAGGAATTTATGTCAAGAACAGGTAAAATGGACAGTGATTTATTGTGACAATAGCTCAACTATTGCATTGTCAAAGAATTTCGTGTTTCATAAAAGAACAAAACACATAGATGCCAAGTTTCACTACATCAGAGAATTAGTAATCAATGGAGAAATTGTTTTACAACATTGTAGAACAGAGGAAAAATTTGCAAACATTCTGACAAAGCCATTGGGCCAAAAGCGTTTTGAATATTTAATAAAATGCTTGGGTATGACTGATAACGCAGCAGCTGACTTTAAGGGGGAGTGTTGAAAATATTAAATTCACCTGCGTACCCCGTGTAGGTAGAAAACATAGTACAACAGGGGCAGCAAAGAAGGTTGAGTGCACACCTTCACGCATTTAACAGAGTTTAAGTAGAGCTGTAATGAGAAATTAAATGTTTATGTCTACAGCTGACTTTGTAGAGGAATTGAAGAAAATTGTGGTTCAAACCACACAACAACAGTTTCTATTAAAGAGAAGTATTTTCGGGCTTTTAAGCCCTCAACAACCAAACAAAGGAGTTTTTTGATTCAAGCACCAAGCTTTAAGTTTTATGAGTGGGCCAAGTCATTTTTTGTGGTCCCCACTAGTTTTAATCCATTACAGAACTTGCGATGTGATGTGGTCCCACCACCATCACACATCACAACTACCATATGACAGTGTCTTGTTGATATGAAGTCCCGTCGCAATGCGATGTTGCGATATCGCACATCGCATATCGCAACAGACGATTGTTTTATAACATCACAACCCATAGCGATATTCACCTTAATGATGTGAACAATTATTATCCCCACATCGCATATCTACTTTCTCCTTAAACATTTTCTGCTTATGTTTGCCTCCACCGATACGAAGTGCGTGCCAATAGCACTCAATGCTCATCACATCATCGCACCATCGCTACATCGCTAAATTGCTCATCGCTTAGCCAATGTCCATTCCACATAAACCATTGATCTTTGATCCAGATCTTGGGGGGAGGCCCCCAAGATCTAAAAATTTGAAATGGATCTGACAAGATCTGCAAAACTAGAAAGCCAAAAAAAAAGAGAGAACACAAATAAAATAAAACCACAAAGAAACTTGTTTTATTAAAACAGAGAATAACTGTAGAAGCTACATTGTGGCGGACAATCTGTCCTTTTACAAAGTGAGGCTTGTTATTTATAGCCTTTTTTTTTAGATAGAATACCATAGGTGGATACCATGGGCCAATACCATGGGTAGATACCACTTACAATACCATGGGTAAATCCCATGTGTGGATAAATACCATGGGTGGATACATACCATGGGTCACTTACAATACCATGGGCGAGTAAATATCATGGGTGGATGAATACCATGGGTCGATGCCATTTACAATACCATGGGTAAATTCCATGGGTGGATGGATAACATGGGTAGATGAATACCATGGGTTGATGCCATTTCCCATTCGGATCATTCCTCCCTCCTTAAGAAGCAATGGTCCCCATTGCGTGAAGTTCCCTCCTGAGAAGCCTTTGTTGAATATGAAGAGCCACTGAAGAGAAGGGTTTTGTGTAGTTAACCCATAACCATGATGAACGAAGATCGAGGATAGAGATACCCTATAATGCTTGTGACCAACTGTGATATTGACAGTGTGCGGCCTAGCAAATGGACTTCGATGAAGTGTGGGTTTGTGGATGAACCAAAACCATGACAAACGAAGATCCGAGGATAGAGATACCCTGTAATGCTTGTGACCAACTGTGTGACTAACAGTGTGCGGCCTAGCAAATGGACTTCGATGAAAATGATTTTGTGCAATTGACCCATAACTGTGATGCTGATTGTTGATGAAATAGCAGGTGCCTACATAGCTTGGGGTGGGAGGGCACGTCTCCAAATAACCCAAGCCGAATGCTGCTATGATCAAACTAATGAATGTGAAGCAGGTGCCTACTAAAGCGGGGTGGGAGGGCACGTCTCCAAAGGGAACCCGCTCCGAATGCTGCTCCAGATTTAAAATGAGCATAACTCGGTCAATATAACTCAGAATATTTATTATAACCTGTTTTTGGAAATGGAATGATCATTCTGCATCATTTCATGTGTTTGAAACCACTATCCGGAGACTCTAGACTCTCAGATTTGCGCTGGAATTGGCACGCCGTCACAAAATTTCTGAAAAAATAGTTGATTTTAAATCAACGATAACTCCCACATCCGGACTCCGATTCAACCGATTTTTTTTTTTAACTTGGGTGATTTTTCAAGAGGAGCTCAAATATATCTCCATTTATTTGAAATTTTGTACTAAAAATGGCGAAAAATGACAGGAGAGCCGCCGTCCATGAATTGTTGTCAGAAAAATTGCTTCAACATTGCTGATTTTGAATTAGCAATATCTCCCTCATCCGAACTCCAATTTGGCCGATTTTTTTTTTGAATTTGAGTATTTTTTCGCAAGGAATCCAGATCTGGTCTTTGTTTTTGCAAATTTTTTACCAAAATTTTCAGATCTGATCTGAAAACTCGCCGCCCAAAAACATTCATGGATTTTGCTGAAGATTGCTGCAAAACATTGAAGCTGAAATATGTTTCAAACCCTCATTCCCATGGAGGCGTAACCTGAATCTGATACCACTGATCCGGATCTTGGGGGGAAGGCCCCCAAGATCTAAAAATTTGAAATAGATCTGACAAGATCTGCAAAATTATAATGCCAGAAAAAAAAGAGAGAACACAAAGAAAATAAAACCACAAAGAAACTTGTTTTATTAAAACAGAGAATAACTGTAGAAGCTACATTGTGGCGGACAATCTGTCCTTTTACAAAGTGAGGCTTGTTATTTATAGCCTTAGATATTGTGAATACCATAGCTTGATACCATGGGTAGATACCTTACAATACCATGGCAATCCCATGTGTGGATAAATACCTCATGGGTGGATACATACCATGGGTCACTTACAATACCATGGGCTTATTAAATATCATGGGTGGATGAATACCATGGGTCGATGCCATTTACAATACCATGGGTAAATCATGTGGGTGGGATGGATAACATGGGTAGATGAATACCATGGGTTGAGCTTTCTATTTTCCATTCGGTTCATCGCCAATGCGCTGATGTGGTCCCACTGCCACGTGGACCAATCGCATTGTTTCGTGTTCATTTTCTGCATGATGTCACATTCACCTTTTGGCACGCGAAGATTTTATGAAGATCGTTTTATTTATTTCTGTTTGAGTTCCGCGGGCCCCAGCACCAACCAATAGAAATGTGTTCGCGTTCATTTTGAGCTCGCCGACGTAGGGGCATTTTGTAACGCGAAAAGAATGAAATCGAGCTTGTAGAAAGTTTCAAGTTCGGGCCCACAGGTCTATTGATTTTTTATTAAAGTTTATGTTCCGGCTGTGTATTAATTTTTTTTTTGTTTAAAAAAAAAAAACCTTTTTATATATATTTCTTAGGTTTTTTTTTATGTTGAGCCATATAAAATTGAAAAGCCCGTAGGCTTATGTAATTGATATGAGAACGTTGTGTAGAGTGAAAAAAACCCGCAGGCAGAGAAAAACACAGTGAAGATCATAGAGCACTATTTGTGCATTTTTTTGAGAGACAGGGAGAAGGTTTGAGAACACTACGTCTGTAGCAGTCAAACACATTTTGTAATCCCACATAGTGGAAGAAATTTTTATTCTGTAATGTTTTGTTGTTAATTAAATAGAAGCGTTTTATGCCATCTCCATCCAGCATTTATCTGTGATAAAGGAGGAGAATTTTATTCTCCCTGTGTGTTCAGAATATTCATAAATTCCAACACACATAAATTTCTTGGATCTGTCCGCACTCTATCTAGCATTGAAATTATGATTTGAAAACACTTGCTGTTGAAATGTTAACTTCAACTTTAGGAACGTACATCTGTAGTAGAGGCTATGCAGGAGTGATTTACTGCTTTGAAAACAACCGCTTTCTAATTTTGTTTTCATGATTTTCAATCACAGCCACTTTCTATTTTGATGAAATGTTGTTTTAGGCTTTAAAGCCCTTACAGTCTTAACAGGGTTGACCGTTTTTTGTTTTTAACATGGCAACCAAAGCTTTTAGTTCATGCACCAAGTTTTTCTTTGTGGTGCCCACCAATCATTGCCCATCGCAAATATTTGTGTTTGTGTCTTGTTGATGTGAATTCCCATCACGATGCAATGTTGCAATATCGCACATCGCATATCGCAACGGAAAAGAGTTTATGCCACAACAATTTTTCATCGCCGATTTTGCGATGCGATGTGGTCCCTACCACCATCACATATCGCACATCACACTTAACCATTCCACCTACCAAATATGTTTCTGCCAAAATTATCGTCGATGTGATGTGCTGATGCCGATAGCGCTCAGCACACATCGTAGCATCGCACATCGCAATCGCTTGTCACCAAATGTCCATGCCATCCGAAGTGTGTTACCGCCGATGCGCCGATCGCCAATGTGGTGCCTACCACCATCGTGCGATCACTCATTGCCAAAGCCAAAGTTCATTCTGCCAAATCGTTATTCCACCGAAGTGCCGATGCGATATGGTCCCACTGCCAACTCAGCTAGCACGTGGACCAATCAACATCTTTTGCGTTCGTTTCTCCCATGACGTCACATGGAGGATTTGTTACATGAATATTTTATGAGATCGAATTTATATTTCTGTTTGAGTTCCGTGGGCCCCAGCACAAGCCAATCAGAATGTGTTCATGCAGGTTTTAGCCTCGCTAATGTAGGGGCGTTTTGTAACGCGAAAAGTTCCAATGCAACTCATTTTTTGTTTGAAGTCCGAGTTAAAAGGTTTATTGAATTTCAATTAAAAATAGTGTTACGAGGGCAGTGAAAAGTTTTGAAAAAGGACCGAGGGGTGCCCCCATAGTTGACCAAGCCATCGCTCATTGACCAGAGATCAATGGTTGAGATTTAGTGTGGGGGCACAACGAAGATCTATTGTACCCGTAGAGGACTGCCTTCGCAGGGACCCACAAAAGGGTTTCACATATTATTTTAATAGTTTTTTTTATGTTTTAAAATTTCCTACCATATATAATGTAGCCATATAACATAGTTATCTTATGTTTTTTTTTTACACATACATATTGTGTGTATGTTATTTTGTAATGCCTGAAGGCAGAAAGTGAGACAGAGAGACAAATTGAAACGATGCGTCTGTAGCAGCTAATACACTGTAAACCAAAACCCAGTTCTCAAGACTGTATCATTTTGTAATAGTTTTGTTTTGATTAATGAAATAGTTTTCAAGTTGTGTCATCTCTGTCCAGCATTCGAAACTTTCATATTGAATGATTGTGTTGTAAGATGAGACTCTGTGTTCTCCTTGTGTGTTCAGAATATTCAAAAATTCCATCCTGGTATCAAAGCTTATCCAGGCTCTTTGAAGGTGTCAAAGAAGCTGAAGGAAGAAGGATTTGTTGCAGCAGTTCACCAATAGAACTCCAGCAAGTCCAGCATTAGTTTAACTCTAGGTATTTCTAAAAAAAAAAATAGAATTTTTGTTTTGTTTAAAAGAGTGCAGTTCTCAGAGACAGAGTTTGTCTAAATAAGGAAAGACAATTTTTTTAAGAAAAACACAGTCAATTTTAGTTCAGAGTTTAGTTTATAAGTAATGGCTAGAACAAGCACCAGTATGAGTATTGGAAATACTCAGCTTCCAAAATTTAATGGGAAGAACTATGATTATTGGGCCATTACCATGAGAGCCCTGTTTGCCTCCCAGGACTTATGGGAATTTGTAGAAGATGACTTTGAAGAACCAGTAGATGAACAAGAGTTTAATGCCTTGACACAGGCAGAGAACGATTTATTGAAAAGAAATAGGAAGAAGGACTCTAAAGCCCTCTTCTATCTCTATCAAGTAGTACATAAGAGTGTGTTTCCAATGATAGCAGCAACTAAGAGATCCAAGGATGCATGGGATACTCTTAAGATAGCCTATCAAGGTATGGAGAAAGTGAAGATAGCAAAACTACAATTGCTGAGGAGAGATTTTGAAACTCTCTGTATGAAAGAGTCTGATAACATGGACTCATTCATCACACATGTGATTGGGATGGTCACACAGATAAGGTCTCATGGAGAGACACTTGAAGACAGAAGGATAGTGGAGAAACTGTTGAGGATCCTACCCTCAAGGTTTGATGTTATTTTAACCACCATTGAAGAGACAAAGGATATATCAAAGTTCATAGTAGATGAACTTCATGAATCACTGATGACTCATGAATAGAGATTGGGAAGATCAGTAAACCCATATTTGGAGCATGCCTTCAAGACCCAGATGCCTTTTGGAAGAGGAAGAGGTCAAGGCAGAGGAAGAGGAAGAGGCAGAAGCCAAAACAGAGGAGGAAGAAACAACTCTTCACATACACATGGAAGGAGAAATCTTCAGAATGAAAGCCAAGGCCAAATTAGTAGCCAGCAAGGTGGACACCAACATGCTTATGGACAAAGCTATGACAAATCCAATGTCCAATGTCGTTATTGCAGGAAATATGGGCACTATGCCAATGAGTGTAGGAAAAAGAAAAATGACATGAATAATAGGCAGAATGTTAATGTAGCAAGATAAGAAAAGAACCCAAAGAATGTGTTGTTAACATGTAATGTAGCTTAAGATAAACAAGATGATGTATGGTTCTTAGATTCAGGATGCAGTAATCACATGACTGGAAACATAGCAATGTTTGCCAATCTTGATGAAGAAGTTAAATATGAAGTAACAATAGGAACTGATACTAAGATTTCTATCAAGTGAGAAGGCAGAGTATCTGTGTAAGAAATGGAGAGCAGAAATTTGTGCCAGACGTATACTATGTTCTTGGCTTGAAATTTAATCTTTTGAGCGTTGGGTAGCTCATTAACAAAGGTTACAATCTATTTTTTAAAAATGATGTGTGCACAATAATTGACATACCTCCAAGTAAGAAGGTTATTTCTGAAGTGCAAATGACCCGCAATAGAATGTTTCCACTCAAGCTCAATAAAGACTTGAAGGGAAAGGGAAAGAATGTAGCAGCTGTAACTCAAGAGGTCTTTCAGAGGGAAGCGAAAGATAAGAATTGGTTATGGCACTTGAGATTTGGACATCTCAATTTCAAAGGTCTGAATTTGATGCACAGAAAAGGAATGGTAAGAAGACTACCATTGATAGAGAAACCAGACAGGCTATGTGAAGGCTTCATCTTGGGAAAACAACATAGAGAAAACTTTCCATCAGGAAAGAGCATAAGGGCGAAAGAACCCTTAGAAATTATCCATTCATATTTATGTGGGCCGATGCAAACATCATCAATATCAGGTAGAAATTACATGTTGACCTTCATTGATGATTTCACAAGGAAAGTATGGATTTATTTCTTGAAATATAAAAGTGAAGTGTTTGAAAAAAATTTCCACTTTAAAGCTCTAGTAGAGAAACGGTGTGGGCAGCATATCAAAGTCTTAAGGACTAATAGAGGAGGTGAGCACATCTCAAAATAATTTTTATGTTTTTCCAGAGAAAAAGGCATACACAAACAATTCACAAAAAGGTACACACCACAGCAAAATGGTGTTGCTGAAAGGAAGAATCGAACCATCATGGAAATGGTGAGAAGTATGCTAAAGGAAAAACATTTTCCAAATGAGTATTGGGCAGAAGCTACAAATTGTGTTGCGTATATTTTACATAGATGCCAAAAAAAAGTTGTAATGAACAAAGTTCCGGAAGAAGCGTGGAGTGGAAGAAAATAGGGAGTCACACACATGAGAGTTTTTGGGTGTGTGGCTTATGCACACATTCCAGATCAGCTGAGAAAGAATTTGGATAGTAAGGGGGAGAAGTGCATCTTCCTTGGATACTGTGAAGAATCCAAGGAAAATAGATTGTATAATCCATCCACAAAGAAATTTTTTATAATAAAATATGTGCAATTCATTGAAGAAGAAGCATGGGATGGAAGCATTGAGAAAACAGTCAATGTCAAAAGCTGCTTGTCTCATGATGAAGATGAGGAAGATGTGGCTGAAAGGAACACCTCATTGATAGCACCACCTCCACCAACACAAGGACAACAAGTGACACCGTAAGAAGAAGTAAGAACACCCTTGAGAAGAAATGAGAGTGCTTCTCCAAGCACACCACATGGAGCAGATTTAAGTGGTTCTTCAAGCACAACTACACCAAAGGAAAGAGGAACCAGATTCAAAAATTTAAATGAAATCTATGAGCAAGAGACAACAAATGAAGGTATTAAATCCTTATTTTCTTTATATTTTCATGTTGATGATCCTATTCATTGTTAAGAAGCTATAAATGATAAGAAATGGATAGAAGCCATGGATGAAGAAATAAATTCAATAGAGAAGAACAAAACATGGGAATTAGTTGATCTCCTAGAAGGGAAAGAAGTCATTGGAGTGAAGTGGGTCTACAAGACCAAAAGCAATGTTGAAGGTAAGATTGAAAGGCACAAGGCCAGACTTGTTGTCAAAGGATACAAGTAACAACATGGAAGAGATTATGAAGAAACTTTTTCACCAATTGCAGGAGTGGAAATAGTGAGAGCAGTGTTGTCCATAGCAACACAAACAAAATGGAAGGTTTACGAAATGGATGTAAAATTAGCATTCCTAAATGGAGTTTTAATGGAAGAGGTTTATGTTGAACAACCTCTAGGCTATGAGAAAAAGGGCCAAGAGCACAAAGTTTGCAGATTGAAGAAATCTCTTTATGAAATTTGAAGCAAACCTTTAAAAGAGAAATATGTAAATGAAGTTTTGGAAATATTTAATATGTAGGATTGCAAGGCAGCAATTACTCCCACATTAATGGGATTGAAACTCAGCAAAGAGGACAGTAGCAAGGATTTTGATCCTAGTTTGTATAAGAGCATAGTTGGCAGCCTCATGTATTTGATTGCAAGTAGGCCTGATATTATGCATGCTGTTAGTTTGATTTCCAGATTTATGGAGAGGCCAAAAGAAGCACATTGGAAAGTAGCAAAAATATTTTTGAGGTATGTGAAAGGAACTAAAAGGTATGGGATTTTATATACTACTTCAGAAAAATTTGTATTGATTGGATATACTGACAGTGATTGGGTTGGAAGTATTGATGACCGAAAAAGTACTTCTGGTTATGTTTCTCATACTGGTTCAGGAGCCATTTCATGGGCTTCTAAGAAAGATCCTATTGTAGCATTATCTACAACAGAGGCAAAGTATGTGGCAGCTACAACAGCAGCGTGTCAAGCAGTGTGGATGAGAAGAATGTTGAGGAATTTGTGTCAAGAATAGGTAAAGGGCACAGTGATTTATTGTGACAATAGCTGAGCTATTGCATTGTCAAATAATTTTGTGTTTCACAAAAGAATGAAACACATTGATGCCAAGTTTCACTACATCAGGGAATTAGTGAACGATGGAGAAATTGTTTTACAACATTGTAAAACAGAGGAGCAGTTTGCTGATATACTGACAAAGCCATTGGGGAAGAAAAGTTTTGAATATCTAAGAAAATACTTGGGTATGACAGATAACCCAACAGTTGAACTTAAGGGGGAGTGTTGAAATGTGAACTTCAACTACAGGAACGTACATCTACAGTAGAGGCTGTGCAGGAGTGATTTACTACTTTGCAAACAACCGCTTTCTAATTTTGTTTTCATGATTTTCAATCACAACTACTTTCAATTTTGATGAAATTTTTTTTCGGGCTTTAAAGCCCTTACAGTCTTAATAGGGTTGACCATTTTTTGTTTTTAACAGTGCAACAAAAGATTTTAGTTCACGCGCCAAGTTTTTCTTTGTGGTCCCCACCAATCATCACCCATTGCAAATATTTGTGTTTTTGTCTTGTTGATGTGATGTCGCATCGTGATGCGATGTTGCAATATCGCACATTGCATATCGCAACAGACAAGAGTTTATGCCACAGCAATTGTTCATCGTTGATTTTGCGATGCGATGAGGTCCCTACCACCATCGCATATCGCACATCGCGCTTAACCATTCCGCCTACCAAATATGTTTCCGCCAAAGTTTATCACCGATGCAATGCGTTGATGCCGATAGCACTCAGCTCACATCGCAACATCGCACATCACAACTGCTTGTCACCAAATTTCCATGCCATCCGAAGTGTGTTACTGCCGATGCGTCGATCATTGATGTGGTCCCTACCACCATCGCGCAATCGCTCATCGCCAAAGCAAAATTTCATTCCATCAAATCGTTATTCCACTGAAGTGCCGATGCAATATGGTCCCAAAACCAACTCAGCCGGCACGTGGACCAATCAACATTTTCCGTGTTCATTTCTCCCCTGACGTCACATGGAGGATTTGTTACGTGAAGATTTTATGAGATCGGGTTTATATTTCTGTTTGAGTTCCACGGGCCCCATCACAAGCCAATCAGAATGCGTTCATGAATTTTTTAGCCTCGATGACATAGGGGTGTTTTGTAACACGAAAATTTTCCAATGCAGCTCATTTTTTGTTTGAAGTTCGGGTTAAAAGGTTTATTGAATTTTGGTTAAAAATAGTTTTACTGGGGTAGTGAAAAGTTTTGAAAAAGGACTGAGGGGTGCCCCCGTAGTTGAGCAAGCCATCGCTCATTGACTAGAGATCAATGGTTGAGATTTAGTGCGGGGGCACAACGAAGATCTATTTTACCCGTAGAGGAGTGCCTCCACAGGGACCCACTGAAGGGTTTCGCATATTATTTTAATAGTTTGGTTTATGTTTTAAAATGTCCCGCCATATATAATGTAGCCATATAACATAGTTATGTTATGTTGTTATTTTACACAGATAGACTGTGTGTATGTTATTTTGTAATGCCCGAAGGCAGAAAGTGAGACAAAGAGACAAATTGAAACACTGAGTTTGTAGCAGCTAATCCACTGTAAACCAGAACCTAGTTTTCAAGACTGAATCATTTTGAAATACTTTTTTTTTTATTAATGAAATAGTTTTCAAGTTGTGTCATCTATGTCCAGCATTCAAAACTTGCATATTGAATCTCTGTGTTGAAACAGGAGACTCTTTGTTCTCCATGTGTGTTCGGAATATTTAGAAATTCCAACACTTGCAAATTTAGTTTTTTGTTTAAATGAAAGAAGTGAGACAAAGGCAGAAAGTGAGACAAAGAGACAAATTGAAACACTGAGTTTGTAGCAGCTAATCCACTGTAAACCAGAACCTAGTTTTCAAGACTGAATCATTTTGAAATACTTTTTTTTTTATTAATGAAATAGTTTTCAAGTTGTGTCATCTATGTCCAGCATTCAAAACTTGCATATTGAATCTCTGTGTTGAAACAGGAGACTCTTTGTTCTCCATGTGTGTTCGGAATATTTAGAAATTCCAACACTTGCAAATTTAGTTTTTTGTTTAAGGCCTTAGCCTGCATTCACATTTAAATTTCATGGTTGATCAAACAACCCACTTCATTTTTTTGTGCGCCATCATCTTTTGCAACCACCACTTGAAACCTGCCATGGCACTTTTAAATTCAGTACACCAACTGCTGTCAATTTTTCTTTGAAGTTTGAATGGGCGAAGTCAAGTACCGTGGAGCCCATAGAGCACATCGCGAGTTCCGCATGCCAATAGAAAACATATCGCAAATCCTGAAGTTATTGGAGTGAAATGGTTTTATAAAACCAAGAGCAATGCTGAAGGTAAGATTGAAAAGCACAAGGCCACACTTGTTGTCAAAGGCTACAAGCAATGACAAGGAAGAGACTATGAGGAAACTTTTGGACCGGTTGCAAGAATGGAAACAGTGAGAGCAGTGTTGTCCATAACAGCACAACACAAATGGAAAGTTTACCAAATTGATGTGAAATCAGCATTCTTAAGTGGAGTATTGATGGAAGAGGTTTATGTTGAACAACTTCTGGGATATGAGAAAGCAGGCCAAGAGCACAAGGTATGCAGATTGAAGAAAGCTTTGTACGGGTTGAAACAAGCACTAAGAGCATGGTACAGTAGGATAGATGCCTACCTACTGGAAAATGGTTTTGAAGAATGTGAAGGAGAACCCATATTATACATTAAGGAGAAAGATGGTAAGATTCTCATTGTTTTTTTGTATGTTGATGATGTGATATTCATAGGTAATGAACTTACCTCATTGAAATTTTTAAAATAGTCATGAAGGATGAATTTGAGATGACTGATATGGAATTGCTGAGATAATTCTTAGGAATAGAAGTAGAGAAAAATGAAAATGGAATTTTCATTTCTCAAGCTAATATGTTAAATAAGTTTTGGAAAGATTTAATATGTAGGATTTCAAGGTAGCAATTACTCCTATAGTGATGGGATTGAAACTAAGAAAAGAAGACAACAACAACGATGTTGATCTTAGTTTGTACAAGAGCATAGTTGGCAGCCTTATGTATTTGACTGCAACTAGGCCAGATATTATGAATGTTGTAAGTTTAATTTCCATATTTATGGAAAGGCCAAAGGAGACACAATGGCAAGCAAAGAAAAGGATTCTGAGGTATGTGAAAGGAGTAAAGAGGTATGGAATTTTATACACTACTTCAGAAAATTTTGAATTAATTGGATATACTGACAGTGATTGGGCTGGAAGTATAGATGACAGGAAAAGCACCTATGGATATGTTTTTCATATGGGTTCAGAAGCCATTTCATGGGCTTCTAAGAAACAGCCAGTTGTGGCTTTATCAACAACAGAGGCAGAGTATGTGGCAGCTACAATAATAGCATGTCAAGCAGTTTGGATGAGGAGAATTTTAAGGAGTTTGTGTCATGAACAGGTAAAAGGCACAACAATATATTGTGATAATAGCTCAACAACAACATTGTCAAAGAATTCAGTGTTTCACAAAAGAACGAAACACATTGATGCCAATTATCACTACATGAGAGAGCTAGTGAACAATGGGGAAATTGTTTTACAACATTGTAGAATAGAGGAGTAATTTGCTGATATACTCACAAAACCATTGGGGAAGAAGAGTTTTAATTATTTGAGAAAGTTGGTATGCAAGAGAATGAAGCAGTTGTGTTTAAGGGGGAGTGTTGAATTTTTAAACTCAACTGCAAAAACACAGATCCGAAAGACAGAAGGATGCAACACATAAATTTCTTGGATCTGTTCTCACTCCATCTCGCATTGAAATTCTGATTTGAAAACACCAACAAATTTAATTTTTGGTTTAAGGCCATAGCCTTCATTCACATTTAAATTTCGTGGTTGACCACACAACCCACATCATTTTTCTCTGCGCCATCATCTTTTGCAACCACCACTTTAAACCTGCCATGTCACCTTTAAATTAAATACACCAACTGTTGTCCTTACCCATGTTTTGTTTGAAGTTTGAATGGGCCAAGCCGAGTACCGTGGAGCCCATAGACCACATCGGCAGTTCCACCAGCCAATAGAAAAAAAATTTCAAATCCTGATGCTGACGTGGACAGCCCCAGAATGGATGCGATAAGGAATTATGAAATCCACCTAAATTCGTTTAAAGTTCATCAGGGGTCCAACTCCAACAAATGAGGGAGCGATCGCATGGTTTGCATGTCCAGACAGCATAGGATTTTTATGGATGCAATAAATTCTTAACCATTTTGCATAAAAACATTTTAAATCCGCGAAAGACATATGGAAAGGTTTTTAAACCATAGGTTGAGTTTTCTATTTTAATGTTTTAAATATCGCGACATATTTTTTCCTTTTAACTTAGAAATAAAATACATATAAGTTTTAATATATATATATTATAAACTTATCAAGTTTATAATATATATATAAAGATAGTTTTGTTATGTGAGATGTATAAATAAAAAGGCCCGAAGGCAAGTTATATGTGACTCTGTATGAAAAAAGAGAGAGTGTATTGTTTTAAAAAAAAGCATGAAGGCAAAATTAAAAAGACAAAGAAGAGAAAAACTATAACGCTGTGTTTGTAACATCTTGTGTAATTTTTGTTTCGAAAGCCAGAACAATAGTTCTGAGGCATTTTATAATAGCTTTTCAAAGTTTAATGAAATATATTTTTTTTGTGCCATCTCTATCTAGAATTTTTACATTAAATATCCATGTTGAAGTTGAGGAATTTATTTCCTCTATTGTTTGGAATACTTTATAAATTCCAATAGAACCCTGCTTAATGAGTGCCTCATGGGCAAGCTCGCGTGTGAATGCCAATATCACAGGGCGTGAACCGTTCCATATGGTCAATATGGGACCATATCTCTTGTGCAATTTCTTCACTGAGCTCTTGAACACGTCTCTAGAAAATCCAAGCTAAAGGATGTTACCTATAATCGGCCATGGCCTTGGGCCTAGGGGGAGGTTCCTGTAGCGCCAATTTCTCCAAAAAAGCAGGTGGAAGAAGAATATGCAAATGATGCAAAGGAGAAGAGGCTGGAGAAATGAATGGATTCCCAAAAGAGTCACCATGAAAATTCCTAAGAAATGGTTTCAAGCAATGTCTTATATGTTCATAGTTTACCTGCTTATAAAATAATGAACTCCACAATGTCGCATACTCGGCCTTCTACGGCTGCCGAACTTTTTTACCAGAAGCAAATCATTCCGTCATTACAATTAAATGGAGAAAACACAAACTATCCCCAGATTTCATTTTTTTTAAGTGTTTTATAAGGAGTTCTTTTAGGAGTTTATTGTGGATTTTTTTGGCTAGAATTTTGTGGAAAAATTCGAGGTAAAATTTTGATTTATGTTATTTAAATTGGTTTTTTGACTGCATATATGGATTGATGACCATGAAAAACCTCTAGGAAACTTTTATTGTGCAGATTGTACCCATCAAATTTGTGATTTCAATGAATTCTTGCTAAATTTTACACAAATTATATCTGGGAAAACTTTTCAAAAAGTCTTATTTAAAAAAACTTTGTTTTATAATTTTATTTCTAATTATTTTAGAACATTTGTAATCAAAATATTGGCTTTAAAAGTCAACTATTCTATCCAAGGAAATAGCTTAGCTAATCTATCTAGTCTTTTGCATACAAAATCAAACTAGCACAACCAAATTAATAAATGTAGTTGATAAACACCATAGACGTATATCAATCACAAACACAACCAAATTAATTAACATGGTCGAGAAGGTCAATAGACATTAATAATACATAATTAATATTGATATTGTTAAATGTATAATAATAATAATAATAATATACAAAATATGGTAATGTGTATAAGAATTTTCGGTGAAAATCACATGTAATAAAATTTTGTTGATTCGTTTCAAACCAGCCAGTGTGGTTCATCATTAGGACATGATGATGAACCACACTGGCTGGTTCGAAACGCGTCGACAAAATTTTCTTACATGTGATTTTCACTGAAAATTCTTATACACATTTTATGGATCACAGAAGCCAAATTCCTAATATAAAATATGGTAATATTATTGTATTTCAATTATAATTAATAATAATAAATGAAATAGACTTATATTAATCATAATAATAATAATAATAATAATAATCATCTTAAAAATAACTAATATAATAAATTATTATTATTGTTAGAAATAACAATAGTGATTAATTTATATTAATTATTGTTAATTAATTATTATCATAATCATTTTAATATTAATTATTATTATTAAAAAATAATTATTATTAATAATAATTAATAATATTACTACATTAATATTAATTAAATTATGAAATATTTTTTAATTAAATAAATTTTTTAATTATTAAATATTATTTAATTCATTATATTATTAATTATTATATATTATTGTTATTAAATATATTATTAATTATTTAATAATATTATTGATTAATAATAATAGTAATATCTTTTTTCTAAGTTTGACTACTTCTATTATATCATATAAAACAGAAAATTATAGGTCTCTTCCTCTGGGTTTGGAAAGCCAAGTCCAGAGGGAAGTTTCATCAGTTTTCCCACAGAAATTGGACTACCCCGGTTGGGGAAACTAGTCCTCAAAAACCATAGTGAAACTGCTACCCGTTGCGGGAAACCAGCAGAAATAGTAGCAAAAAATAAACAAGAGTGATATAGTAGACATTTCCAAAACATGAGCAGACTAGTGAGCATTAAAAAATTGAAACTAGGGAGATTCTTTATTCTTTTTTCCAGAGGTAGGATCTTCTTCTTCAATCCTGCAAACATAGAACGCATCATCGTTCTCCTTGATCAGCGCGTGGCGTGAAGTCTGGGGACATGGTGATGCGGGAGAGTTGCGCTTCTCAAAGGAGGCAACTTGCAGACCAGAATGCTCCATCTTGTTTTCTGCATCATAATCCAAGCTGCTACCATCACTGTTGCCTGTGTTGCCGCTAGTGTCCTTGCTGCCACTTGAGGCACTTTCCACTGGGAGAACCTTCATCTTGCAAGGGATCAAAGCAGGCTTGGGCGAAATGGTTGATTTACGCAACCTCTTCTTGCTGCGGGAGCTGGGAGGCACCAAAGGAGGAACCAGAAGCTGCATGGATAGCTGGGTGGTTAGGTTGACAGGGGAATTCTTGTTTTGTTCATCCTAGCCAACTAAAAGATTCAAGTCACAGCCCAGGGAGTGCGACAAAGGAGGTATGGATGGGAGGCCATGCCCTCCTGCCCTTTTGCATCTCATTCTATGACGCCAAGGCATAGTTGTCTGAGGAGCAGAAGCAAAGGACCAAGAGGGAGCTGTGGAAAGCACAGGAGAGGAATTGTCGATAGAGGGAAGGCTAAGGTTGGATGAATGAGGACCATGCACTAGAGGAAGAGGGGAATTAACCGAAAAATGCACCGAGAGCAGGAGATAGGGCCGAAGTGAGGGCGAATAGAAGAAGGTGGTTTGCTTAATGGCCATGGCATGCGACCTTAATGTGCTGCAGAGCGAGTACGTCGAGGTGAAGGTGGTGGAGGTCGAGTTTAAGACTCCCTCATGGTAGCATTTATCATTGTTCTAGTCTCCATGTGCGGTCAAGTGGGACAGCCAAGTGTCCCTCTACATGGCAGCCTTGTGGCCCACGATCTCACTGGCTGGCACCTGCATCCGGGGAATAATAATAATATTATTAATTAATAATGATATTCTTAATAATAATAACTATTAGTAATATTAACTATTATTTATGATTATTTTTGATCATATATAATCAAAATATGGTCGTTTAAAATCAACGATTCTATCCAAGGGAATCACTCCACTCAGTTATCTAATCTCTCACATACATAATAAAATAATAATTTATCTAAATAGAATTTATATGATTATTCAATATTATTAAGTTTCTTATTGTATAAATTAGTCGATAATAAATATATTTTGATGATATTTCTAGGGTGAAGGTTATTGATCAAAATTTTGAATTATTAATTACATTAATTAAAAAGATAATACATATATTGATAATTGTGTGCAGCTTGCCTAAAGATACCTCCTCCATAAAAATATAAAAATGATTTAAGAGGAAGGTAAAATTCTGTTGGAATATTGTGTTGATGGCAAAGGGCATTGGCTACAAAGGACCATATATTTCAAAGAAGCAGAGGAAATATCGGTTGATCAAAGAGCAGAGTATCGGTTGATCAAAAGAACGGAGGAAACATCGATAAAGCTGTGAAAAAGAGATATGTTGGAAAGATTGCCGAAACATGGTATGGCAACTGTACATTGGTGCTTATGGAACCAGAATGGAGCATGAAGAGGCGAAACGACGAATTTAAGGTCACAAAGGAATCTGGTGTTAATTTCTTGTGTTATATATTATGGATGTTACGAAGATTGCGTCGAACTGGTGTCAAGCCTCAATAAACAAAATGATGGGTTAATCTGTTGATAAAGAGCGCAAGCGATGTCACAGTAAATAAGTCAATTTACAATAATCAAGAAGGGGGGGTGGAACCTTGAGTGAAGAAGGCGGAACCTTGCGAGAGGAACAGTAACGGCGGTTTCCGATTTTTATCGCACCGCTCTCGTCGGGCAAGTGGTATTTCTTGGTGAGGAGCGATTCCATAGAATGCTCGACACGCGTCCCTATACGCCTTCACAAAACCACTTTTCACCGTGCGCCATCGCGCGTTATACTTCGACCCAGGATGCCCAGCGATATCATTGAGTGTCGTTGATCTTGGAAGGGGTCATCGGACGATTGTCATTTGTTGAAGGTGCGCGAAGATTAACACAGGTACGACAGGCCATCGCACGTTAACGATCGGTATTGGAGGTCGATCGATATGCATATACGCTGTTGATCTAGAAGTTTTCTAATCTAACGGTGATCGAACGCTGGACTTGTGCGAATTTTACCTATGGTACCATGTGCATATTTGATTGGCTATTGACTATATTTGTGGGCCCGGGGTCAAAGGTTTACCATATTATTTGGAAGAATTAAAATGCGAAGGGTTAACTTTAATTCTAAAGTTATGTTCAAAATTATTTATTTATCAATTTCTTTAAATTGATAAATAAAATTAAAATAAAAGATCAAAAGCCCCGTTGGATAAACTAAAAGGAATACTGTCAGCGGTTCGTGGTTTTAACCCATGGTTTTAATAAAGGGAAAACTATATAAGGAGAAGAAAAATAAAGAACGAGGTGTGCATTGTAAGGGTTGTGAACGAACAATTTCTAAAAGGAATACCTGTATGGGCGAGCTCTGGTCTTAACTGATAAATCTGAAACTACGATGCACCCATGGATAGAATGATTTGACGATGATAAATCTCTGGTTTTTGTGAGTATATAAAAAGTAAATAAAACTGGTGACCGACAATGTATGTCATATGGAAACTGGTGGATCCAGTATGAAAATTGATGAAACGTGTTCTACAGTAGTGTTGAAGGTCGAAGCCTTCAGAAAGGGGGTTGTAGCTCCCTTCTAGTAGTGGCTGGTAAATGAGAGAAGGTTGTAGCCTTCTGCAGGTGGGTGCCTGTGTGCCGGTATAAGTCTGCACCACCATATATTGTAAGAAGTCTTCTCTATAATAAATATTGAAAACTGAGATTACAACAGTGGTGGTTTTCTCCCAAATTGGGTTTCCACCTTAAATTCTGGTGTTCATATGTGTTGATGGTTTGTTCTGTTATTTCTGTTCATGCTTAATGCTTATCTGATGCAATGCTCTAAGTAAAGACATAATAAGATATCAGGTCATACCTGTTGGATGCAGTACTATAACATATGTTTTTAAGAGAAAGAAAAGAAAAATTGTTCAGCCTTAAATACTGATTCACCCCCCTCTCAGTATTTTTCCCAACAATTGGAATCAGAGCCGGTCCTTCTGAAAAATCTTAGCCGCTAGAAGGAAGATCAAGAAAGATGAGAAATCAAGATGGAATAGCATCTATCAGGCCTCCGCTTTTTAACGGAAACAATTTAATATTCTGGGAAACAAGGATGAGATCCTATCTTCAGTCTCTGGGAGCAGAGGTATGGGAAATTGTTGAACAAGGATATCAATACCCAGCTGCTGTACCAACAGATCCAACAGAAAGAAAGAACTATGAAACGAATTCAAATGCGGTCAATGCTCTGTTGGGAAGTCTAACTGAATCTGAATTTTTCAAAGTCATGCAGCTGAATATAGCCAAGAGAATATGGGACAAAATCATTCTAAGTTATGAAGGTGATGCAAAGGTAAAAAGTGCTAAACTCCAAACTCTCAGAATTCAATATGAGAATCTAAAAATGGATAATGAAGAAAGCATTGCAAATTTCTTTTTACGACTTGATGATGTTGTAAATTGTATGAGAGATCTGGGAGAAACAATAACCGAATCTACCTTGGTTGAGAAAGTCTTAAGATCACTAACAACAAAATTTGAGTCAAAAGTTTCTGCTCTTGAAGAAAAGCAGGATCTTCAAAATCTTACTGTGGTGCAACTTCATGGCATACTAACTGCATATGAAATGAGAAGAGGAGGACCATATGAAGTCAAAGAAGCAGTCTTTAGAACTTCTACAAAAGGGAAGGAAGTACAAAAAACAGAAGGATCGGGATATATCTCAGAAGAAGATGAGATAAACTTTGTAAAGAAACTTCAACTTGGCACAGGACGGTTCAGAGGTAAGCTTCCTTTCAAATTTTTTGATTGTGGAAGAGTTGGTCATTATGCTGCTAAGTGTCCTTATAAAGAAACACATAAAAAAGGGAAGGAAGTAGCAAAAAGGAATAAGAATCATTTTAGCACTAGAAAGAGTTACTACACTCATGAAGATAGTGATGGGTTATCTGATAGTGAGGAAGAATGTGAACAAGACCTTAGACTTCTCATGGCATTTGAAAAATAATCTAGAGAAGAAAAAGATACTTTTGTGGATGCTCTAGAAGACAGTGATTTTCTTGATGAAAACATTAAACTCAAGACTTGCTTAGAAGAAAGTAAAATAATCATAGAAACTCTAAAAAATCAGCTTGAAGAAAAGGAGAAACACAATGAGAAATTAGAGTGTGAGGTAGTAAGTCTAAGAAAAGAACTTGAGAAAGTAAAAACTATGAATCTTAGATTTGCTAAAGGATCTGAAACATTAGATGAGATTATCAAGGTACAATGTTCTCCTCTTATAAAGACAGGTCTTGGATATATTGGAGAATCTTCTCAGGCTTCAGCACCAAATTATCTAAAAGCAGTTACAGCTGGTTTACAACATGCTGCCACTCAGCAAGGGAATAAAGAATCTTTACAGATAAAGCATGATCATCTCAATTCAAAGAACACTAACAGGAATATCTTTCAAAGAAACACCAATCAATAAGTAAATTCATATAGAAGATTTTATGATCGCAGAAATTTCTTCTTCAATGGACAATGTTTCTCATGTCACAATTTTGGTCATAAAGTTGTTCAATGTGTTGCATATAAAACCATCATGACAAGAGAAGCAAGAAAGAAAAGGATTGATATTGAAACAAAGAATAATACTTATAACAACTTTTCTCCTCTTCAAAATGAAGTTGAATGTGCTTATTGCAATAACTTTGGCCATGAAGAATCTGAATGCAGGAGCAAAGTTTAGCCAAAAGAACATGTTCCTTCAAGCTCCAAAGTATGGAAAAAGAAGGAATTACAAGTTGAAAATTGTGGCATAGCGTTATTTGCAGAAGATGAAGAAAACCAATGGTACATTGATAGTGGATGCTCAAGACACATGACAGGTGATAAAGACAAACTTCTTTCATATAGTACTCTAGAAAAAGAAAAAAATGTTACGTTTGGGAATGATACTCCTGCGGTCATTAAGGGAAAAGGGTCTGTTTTTATAAAAGAAAATGTGAAAGCTAATGAAGTCATGTATGTGGATGGATTAAAACATAATTTTTTAAGTGTAAGTCAAATGTGTGATCAAGGAACTGAAGTTGTCTTTAGTTCAAAAGAATGTGTGGTATGTGATCTTGATACAGGTAAAGCAATTATAAAAGGAAAAAGAACTCCAAACAACCTGTATATATTGAAGAACCCCAAAGAACAATGTTATTTGAGTAAATCTTCAGAAAATTGGCTATGGCATAGAAGTTTGGGGCATCTGAGCTTCTCTCAAATCAACAAATCAAGAATACTTAAAGCTGTTCGTGATCTTCCCAATATTACTCTACCTAAAAATATCATATGCAAATCTTGCCAATTCGGTAAGCAAACCAGGGTACAATTTAATGCCAAGGAAGGATCATCAAGTAAGCCTCTTGAACTCATTCATACTGACATATGTGGACCTATGAGGCAAAAGTCACCACGTGGTGAAGAATACTATATCTTATTCATTGATGATTTCTCTAGAATGTGTTGGATTGGGCTACTTAAACACAAAGATGAAGCATTTGAGAAATTTCAGATATTCAAAGCACTAGTTGAGAATGAATTAGATCTAAAAATAAAGTGTCTCAGATCTAATCGAGGAGGAGAATATACATCCAATGAATTTCTTGAATTCTGTGAACAACATTGCATAAAAAGACAGTTCTTTGTAGCTGGCACTCCACAACAGAATGGTGTTGCAGAAAGAATGAACAGAACAATTCAACAAATGGCTAGAGCTATGCTTGATGATTCGGGAACCCCTGACACATTTTGGGGAGAAGTAGCACATACAACAGCAAACATTCTCAACAAATCACATGTTCGTGTAAATAGTGATAAAATTCCATATGAACTCTGGTATGGTAATCCTCCCACTATAAAGTATTTTAGAATTTTTGGGAGCAAATGATTTATCAAGAATAATGATGAAAAACTTGGCAAGTTTGAACCCAGAGCAGATGAAGGAATATTTCTTGGTTACTCCTCTAGGAGTAAGGCATATAAATGTTACAATAAAAGACTTCAAAAGATTGTTGAATGTATTGATGTTGTTATTGATGAGTCTCCTGCAGCTCCAAAAGAAGAAAAGCAAACAACAGATGAAGATGATGAGGACACATATCCTTCTACATCAAATAGTAATGATACAAACAGTGCACCCAGTGAAGAACCTGAAGAGGAGTTTTATGAAAAGGCTCCATCCAGATATGTTCAAAATAATCATCCAGAATCTCAAATTTTGGGAGAAAAGGGATCAGGTATACAAACAAGAAGGACTCTTGTGGGATCTTCTAGCAATCTGGCATTTCTGTCCACTATTGAACCTCACAGTGTCAGTCAAGCTAGCAAAGATGAATGTTGGATTCAAGCCATGAATGAAGATCTTGATCAAATTGAAAAGAATCACACTTGGGAGTTAGTACCAAGGCCTCATGACAAAAATGTCATTGGAACTAAATGGATATTCAAAAACAAGTTAAATGAGAATGGGGATGTTATAAGAAATAAAGCTAGACTTGTGTGAAAAGGGTATGCTCAACAAGAAGGTATAGACTTTGAAGAAACCTTTGCTCCTGTAGCCAGACTTGAAGCCATAAGAATGTTTCTTGCTTTTTCAAGCTTCCAACAAATCAAAGTTTATCAAATGGATGTTAAATCTGCTTTTCTCAATTGTGATCTAGAAGAAGAAGTTTATATAGAACAACCAGAAGGATTCATTTTGGGAAATGATGAAAAACTTGTTTGTAGACTTAAAAAGGCTCTATATGGTCTCAAACAAGCTCCAAGGGCATGGTACTATCGTCTTGACAAATATCTTCATCGACAAGGATTTTCAAAAGGGTCTGCTGATAGCAACTTATACACAAAAACTGAAAATGACAAACTATTGATTGTGGTTGTATATGTTGATGATATCATTTTTGAAAGTAATAAATAGTCTATGAGTCAGAAATTTGCTTCTGATATGCAGCAAGAATTTGAAATGTATTTTCTTGGGGAACTAACATTCTTTCTTGGCTTCCAAGTGCAACAAGCAATAGATGGCATATTCTTGTCACAAGCAAAATATCTCAAGCAAATCCTGAAGAAGTATGGCATGGAAGATTGTAAACTTGTAAGTACACCAATGATAACCAGATGTTATCTCAGTTCTAATGATGATTCCCCCACGGTGAATCAACCTGAATACAGATCTATGATAGGAAGTCTACTTTATCTCACTGGGACCAGACCAGACATCATGCATGCAGTTGGGATTGTTGGACAATTCCAAGCTAATCCAAAAGAGTCTCATCTTCAGGCTGTAAAAAGAATATTCAAATATCTACAAGGAACTCAAGACTTTGGACTATGGTATCCAAAGAATGCTGACCTTACTCTTCATGCATACACTGATGCAGATTGGGCTTGAAGTGTTGATGATCGGAAAAGCACCAATGGTGGTGCATTCTATATGGGGCCTCGGTTAGTATCTTGGTTCAGCAAGAAGCAAAGATCCATTGCCTTATCTACAGCAGAAGAAGAATATGTGGCCGCTACATCATGTTGCACTCAACTTCTCTGGATGATGCAAACCCTACAAGATTTTCAAATCAAATTCTCACCTCCTATCTCCATTATGTGTGATAACAAAAGTGCTATCAGTATCTTAAAGAATCCTGTTATGCATTCCAAGACCAAGTACATTCCCATCAAATATCACTTCTTACGTGAACAAGTGCTTGAATAAAAGGTGAAATTGGAGTATGTTTCCTCAAAAGAACAAGTAGCTGATATATTTACCAAACCTCTACCTAGGGAAGCGTTCAAATATCTCAGACATAAACTGGGAGTAGTCTCTGCCATGCAGAGGATCAGGTCTACTTAAACACAGAAGATTAAATTGGTTAAGAGGTGTTGTTAGGCATCTCTGAATGCACAGGCTCAGGGGGAGCATTGGTCATATGAAAAGGATGAACTGTTGTTTGATGATGCAACATGATCTCAGGGGGAGCATGGTATTGTCGGTACAAAGGATCTTGAACAACCCTTTGCCATCGATGTCAAAGGGGGAGGAAAAGCAAAGAAGGGCTTCTAGAAGATAAATAGAGAAAGAGTATTATGGAGGAAGCATATTTCCATCAATGCCAAAGGGGGAGATTGTCGGAATATTTTCATTGATGGCAAAGGCATTGGCTACAAAGGAGCATCTGATCAAAAGAACAGAGGAAGTATCGGTTGATCAAAAGAATAGAGGAGGTATCTGTCAAGAAGCAGAAACAAGCAAAAGAGGAGATATGTTGGAAAATTGCCTGGAACAATGAAACATGGTATGGCAACTGTACATTGGTGCTCATGGAACCAGAATGGAGCATGAAGAGGCAGAACGACGAATTTAAGGTCACAAAGGAATTTGGTGTGAATTTCTTGTGTTATATATTATGGATGTTACGAAGATTGCGTCGAACTGGTGTCAAGCCTCAACAAACAAAATGATGGGTTAATCTGTTGATAAAGAGCGCAAGCGATGTCACAGTAAATAAGTCAATTTACAATAATCAAGCAGGGGGAGTGGAACCTTGAGCGAAGAAGGCAGAACCTTGCGAGAGGAACAGTAACGGTGGTTTATGGTTTTTATCGCACTGCTCTCGTCGGGCAAGTGGTATTTCCTGGTGAGGAGCGATTCCATAGAATGCTCGACACGCGTCCCTGTACAACTTCACAAAACCACTTTTCACCGTGCGCCATCGTATGTTATACTTCGACCCAGGATGCCCAGCGATATCATTGAGTGTCGTTGATCTGGGAAGTGGTCATCGGACGGTCATCATTTGTTGAAGGTGCGCGAAAATTAACACAGGTACGGTGGACCATCGTACGTTAACACTCGACATCGTAGGTCGAGCGATATGCATATGTGCCGTTGATCTTGGAGGCTCGCGATCTAACGGTGATCGGGCGATGGACTTGAGCGAAGTTTATTTTGGTACGGTGGGGCGCATATGTGGGCCAGGGGTCAAAGGTTTAGTGAAATATTAAACTATTTGAAAGCGTCGGATATTGTTTATAAAATCCGAAGGGTTAAACATAAGGGATTAAAACGTTGTAAATATATTTATTTATCAATTGATAAATAAATTAAAAAGAAATAAAAACCCCGTGGGCCAAACTAATGGAAATATTGTAAAAGGAATACCATTAGCGGTTAAATGGTTTTTAACCCATGGTTTTAATAAAGGGAAAACTATATAAGGAGAAGAAAAATAAAGAACGGTGTGTGCATTGTAAGGGTTGTGAATGAACAATTTCTAAAAGGAATATCTGTATGGGCCATTTCTTAAGCGATGAATAGAAACTACGATTACCCATGGATAGAATAGTCGGCGATGATGAATCTCTGGTTTTGAGCAATAGGACAAAATCATGAAGAAGCCCCGTGTGAGTGTACTAAATGAATAAATTTGGTGGCACACGAGGTATGTCATGGCGAAAATTGATGAAGCGTGGTTAGCGATGGTCTGAGAGGGTAAAGCCTTGATGGGGGTTGTAGCTCCTTCTAATGATAGGCGGTAAAAAAGCGAGAGCAAAAGAGTAGTACCTCCCTTCCGGGGAGAGGCCCCAGTAGTAAACGAGAGCGGGGGTAGTAGCTCCTCGGGAGAGGTATTTGGTAAATGAGAGAAGGTTGTGGCGGAGGAAGAATTGACTAAAGTGAAGCAGACTGCTATTTTGTTACAAAACCATATTGAAAATCACACTTGTACTTTTGTTTTCCCTACAGGTGATGCAGATCCTAAAGCACAAATTGTGCAGCTTAGTACAGAATTGAAGATGGCAGAACGAGATCGAAAGCAGGCTCAATCAGAGCTAGAAATAGCCACCAAGATCATGCGGGCACTAGAAGATAGAGCAGATGGGAATAAGTAGAAATTACAGAAGGCTGAGGATGAAATTAAAGATCTCAAGGAGATGTTAAAAGGTAATATCTCACTTATAAAAGCGAAAGATATCATTTGGAGTGAGATTATTTCAGAAATGAAGTCAAATTGGAATTCCCTGAATATAGTTGCTAAAGAGAAAGGCCTCATCTCAGAACATGAAGAGGAGATATTATCTGAAAAGCAGACAACCATGAAAAGAGAAAATTGGGCTAGGAAGTTTATAAATTTTATCAATTCCAAATCAGACGAAGAATTAGAAGATATTGGAATACAAGACAGATATTTTTATGCTGAGGAAGTTAATAAAATGATAATTAAGAATGATCTTCGGAAGGTTGCAGAGAAAAGGTTACTGGGAATCAAGGAGACTGTAAAGAAGTTTGATATATCATTTGACAAATTGACCAGAACAGGTTTACCTTCATGCTGGACTGAGAAAGGAAATATCATGTCATGGAAGTTTTATGAAGATCAGTTAACATTAGCAAAAAGTAAGGCAGATAATAGACACGAAAAGACATAGATCTTAAAAGGGGAAATTGTGTTTAACTTCTTGCATAGGCATTTCAATTTGCTATGGATGGTGAAGACTCTCTTTACAGGAAAACCTACACACAGTCAAATTGTGGCATTCAGGATAGAATATCAAAGTTTCAAAAATTCCTCGACAACTCAAAATGAGCTATGGAAGAAGTGCAAGAAATTTTCAATGGACTCAACAAAAGAGGTCCCAACGGCTCAACCAAAAGTAGCCGTTGATTCAATAACCGCTTCAGGAGCAGTTGTTCTCATAGATTAGAAGCTTTCAAATTCTCATTATGTTATTTCTCAAAATCATGTAAATGTAATAGAACCTTTTTGAGGCATGTGCCTCCGTAACAGTCAGTAGTTTAAGCAGTTAGAATTAGTTAGGGCAGTTAGAATCAGTTTCATTACTGGAAACTGTCTTGTGATACTGTATTTAAAGACAATTTCAAGAAAGATGAAAGTTCCGAGTTTTTGGACTTGGAAGCATAATTTTGTACTGAGAATTGCAAATCAATGAAAGGAGTATGCAAATTTCTATTATTCTGTTTATGTTGAAAGTTTATCCAGTTTACATAATGTTTTCATATCTATGAATGAAATAGAGTAATTTGAGCAGCGGGTCTCTTTATACATGTGTATTTAAGAGTTAAATAAACCTTAATGTGCGATCCTCTATTTTAACTTATCTTTACATAGTTCTTCTGGATTTTAAAATGGTAGATTCTGTTTTAGACAGCATATCAGTTTGAAATCCTCTTCTCATTTTCTTCCATCCATTCATTTCAGCATAAGTGGAATATGGCATTGAAGAAACATGTATGGGTTTGATATTTGAAGGTTACAGAATCAATGTTTAAGGGTTTTAATACAGAGACAGATATATAATAATCACTTGTGACACAAATTGATAATGTCTTAAGCACAATCCTTTTCACAGCTAAGGAATTGTCACTTAAGGTACAAACATAAATTGGCGCCATTGCCAGGGACGAAGATTCGAAAATTTTCCCTGGGTTTTGTTTAAATTTCCTCTGGTTGTTCAGAGAGGAGGAAATAATAAGCTGTGTTTGTTTCAAAATAGCTCTGGCTCCTAAGAAACCTCACACGAGGTCGGATACCTCTCAGCAAAAAGTTCCTGTTTTGTTTGATCTTGAGAAGCTTGTTTCGAAGAAGGGCCAGAAACCAAAAATAGTTGACACACCAGAAGTTACACTGCTTGCACCAGGCAGTAGTTCACGTAATTTCTCATCCAAGAAAGTTTCCAAGAAACTCATTTTCTCGGAAGGAGAATCATCACCTTCATCCATTCATTTTCAAGAACCTACATTAGAGGAGCAATCTTTGGAGTTTGTGTCTTTCCCTTTTACAGAAACTCAGTCCCATACAGCTGCCAGCTCTTCTGCAATCGTTCATACTCCAACTCCTATATCAGTTGTTCCACCTCATTCATCCTCACCTACAACTGGTATTCATTTTACCTCCACTCAAGGAGCAGTTAATCCAGGCATAAACATGGCGGCCCCTGCTTTCTTGATGAATAGATATGCACCATTAAATCTAGCCCAACCACTGCATGATATACCTTAGGAGTATCTCAAGTTAATCCCTATATTTACTAGTGAAGATGAAATAACTGCAGAGTAGCACTTGCCCCTGTTTTGCACATTTGCTGAGAATTTAAATGTTGAACATTTGGACGTTGTAATGAGACTTTTTGTTCAGTCTCTAAGTGGAAGGAAATGGTTTAAAGGATTGCCTAATGGTACCATAAATGATTGGGATACCCTAGAAAGACGTTTCACCGAGAGATGGGGTGAAAAAAGGGACCATGGTTATTCTTTGACAGAATTCAATGCAATAAAGAAGAAATATGATGAAAACATGAATGATTTTGTGAAAAGATTTAATAAATTGTATAATAGTTTTCCTGTAGAAATGAAACCCCCTCCTATTGGAGCAAGGGTCGTTTTTGCTGGTGCGTTTGAACCAGAGTTCAGTTTCACATTGAGAGAAAGAAGGTCTCCTACTTTGGAGCAGATTCAAACTGATGCTCTGGAGATTGAGGCTAATATGTCTACTGCTGGTAAAGTTCAAGATAAAGGAAAAGCTAAATAAGAAGCCTCAACTCATGACCAAAGAATTGACGATATGACTAAGGTCATAAAAAATTTATCTAATAAGTTGGTGAAGTTGGAAATAGACAATAATAAGCCTGCAAGACAGAATAGAGGGGTTTTTAATCCCCAGTTTAAAAAACAACCCCTGCAGATTCTACAAAGAGAAAGAAAAGATCAAGATCATGTGCAAGCACCTTTGTATATAGAGGCAGCTCCATCCCGTTCAGTGGATGATGATGACGAAAAAGAAGATGATGCTCGAATTTCCACTGTCTACATAGAAGATGATGAGACAGAAGAAGAAACTGAGGAGGAAGGAGTGGAAGAAGATAAAGAAAATGATCTTTCATTCGATCAAGAAGAGATGGATGACTATTGCAGACAGTTCATGGACTTCATGTAATCAGAATTACATAAAAAATATGATTTGAGGTCAAAAAAGAGGTTAAGAACTCAAGATGATGAGGAAAAGGAATCGCAATTGGTACCTGCTCCGATGGCGACTCCATTGCAGAAGAATCAGATTAGGAAATCAGATAAGGGGAAATAGCCCATGAATGAAGAAAAAGAGAAGGAAAAACAACAAGTTGGGGCTCCTCAAACAAAGATTAAGGACCCTAATATTTTGGAGAAAGTTGTTACTGTTTCGAATCAAGGCCTAAATTCCAATAAAAATCAAGAAGAACCTGAAAAGTTGACAAAACAAAATCAAACTTTCAGTTTTTCGAAAGAGTTGGAGAAAGTAAAAATTCAAATACCTCTTCTTGAGTTGATGAAAACACCTGGTTATAAGAAGGAGATTGCAGAATTTATCAATTTATCTCAGTCTGATGAAGTGGGCGATAAAGTAAATCTGCAAGAAGAAAAATCGGTGGTTACCTTTGGGCCTCATGTTGAAGAGGTAGATTCATCTGTCCCTCCTTTTTATATATCACTTATGTTACATGATTTTGTTTTACATAATTGTATGCTAGATTCTGGCGCATCCCACAATCTGATGCCACTGTGTGTGATGAAAGAGTTGAATTTACAAATCACTAAGCCATACAGAGACCTTTATTCTTTTGATTAAAAAAGGGTGAAGTGTGTAGGTCTTATTAAGGATATGGTTGTTTCATTAGCTCAAATCCCAGCCAAGAGAATTATGATGGATGTAGTAGTGGCAGACATCCCAGCCAGATTTGGTATGTTGTTATCTAGGTCTTGGGGGGCAAAGCTTGGAGGAGTGTTGAAGCTAGAATTTACATATGATATCATTCATATTTTTAATGGGGAATAAAGGAGGTTGTATAGAGAAACTAGGTTTCAAAAAACTGCTACCAAGAAAGATGCAGGTAATTCACCTATTTATGGCCAAGAGAAGGATGACCTCTCTTGTTTCATGCTGCATGAAGATGCAGAATTTGCTGAAGAAACACAAGGGGAGCTCCCTTCAGCTATTGTACATAAGGAGCTGCATTCAAACAGACTTTGGAAGTGTTATTTTGATGGCGCGTTTTCTAAAGAAGGCACTGGAGCTGGTTTCATTTTTGTATCTCTGGAAGGTAACCTTGTACCTTTTTCTTTCAAATTGGAGTTTGAGTCCACAAATAATGTAGCGGAATATGAAGCATTAATCATTAGTCTGCAGACAGCTAAGCAAATGAGAATTCAGTCTATGACTGTGTTTGGTGATTCTGAGTTAATCATAAGACAAATTAAGAATTTGTGTCAAACTAAACATCCCAGGTTAAGAGCATATTAGAATGAGGTTTGAGATTTAATTGAAAATTACTTTGAAGCTTTCAATCTACAGTTTGTCCCAAGAGAAGATAATAGAATGGCAGATTCTTTAGCAGTGACAGCTAGTACATTCAAGCCTCCAATTAATCCGAGGCTAAGATATGAAATTGAGATGAGACATAGACCTTCGATCCCAGACAATATTAAACATTGGCAGGTTTTTGAGGATGATGAGCAGATTAAGAAATTTTTGTTGATGATTGAAGACTTTGAAGATCATCAGATTGATTTGGAAACTGATGAAGATGCTTGGCTGATATGTTTAAGACTCTGAAAAAGAAGATTAGTGATCAGCAGATTATTCAGCTGAAAGACAATGTTCTACCAAGAGGTCTGGTACCCCTCGAAAGGGTGTTTGATGCTAATGATGTGGCAGTAAATCAGAAAAAAGCACAACAAGATAATAATGTGGAATATTGTAATTTGCGAACTCAATATGAGCCTAAAATGGTAAAATTGTTCAAAGGCCTTCCGAAGGACTATAAAAAAAGGTACGTAGATCTGTTCAAACAATTTGAGGATGCATTTTCCTGGTCATATGATGACCTGAAAACTTATGATAAGAGTGTTATTCAGCATAAAATTCCATTGAAAGAGGGAGTCAAACCACATAAACAGAAACTTCGACAAATCAATCCATTTTTGTTGGCCCCGATTGAAAAAGAGATAAAGAAATTGTTACAGACCAAAATAATTGTTCCTCTCAGATATTCTGATTGGGTTTCCAATCTTGTACCAGTCAGAAAGAAAAATGGAGAGATAAGGCTGTGCGTAGATTTCAGGAACCTAAATAGGGCCTCATTGAAAGATAATTATCCTTTGCCGAAGATGGATTTTGTCTTACAAAAAGTGATTGGAGCTTACAGGTTATCAATGGTAGATGGTTTTTCAGGATATAACCAGGTTGCTGTGGAGAAGGAAGATCAAAAGAAAACTGCTTTCACTACACCCTGGGGAACATTCATGTATGCCAGAATGCCATTTGGCTTAATGAATGCAGGGGCTACATTCCAAAGAGCAATGGATATTGCATTTGTAGGAGATAACTTTATGGTTGTTTATCTGGATGATGTCACAATTTTTTCAAACTCTGATGAAGAACATCTACAACATTTGCAGAAAGCCTTCTTGAAGTGTAGGAAATATGGTTTATCGCTGAATCCTAAAAAATCTTTGTTTTCTCTGGAGGAGGGTAAACTGCTGGGACATATTGTTTCTAAACAAGGAGTGAAGATTGATCCAGCGAGAGTCGAAGCAATACAGTCTATTCCACTACCCAGAAGTAAGAAATATATTCAGAGATTCCTTGGGAAAATTAATTTTCTAAGAAGATTTGTTCCTAATTACGCAGAGATTGTCAAGAGAATAATAGACATGTTAAAAAAGGATGCAGAGGTAAAGTGGGACAAAGAAGCAAGAGAATCCTTTCAAAGAATTAAGGAAGCTCTAAAGGAAGCACCGGTTCTAATAAGTCCGGATTATCTGAAGTCATTTCAAATTTTCTCATTTGCGTCTTTTTCAACAATTGCTGCTGTGTTATTACAGAGAAATGAAGAAAAATGTGAACAACCTGTAGTGTATTTTAGTAAGGTGCTCCGAGATGCAGAGTTGAAGCATAATATATTGGAGAAACAAGTATATGCTCTGGTGAAAGCATTAAAAGCATTCAGAACCTATGTTCTTCATTCCCAAATTTTAGCATATGTTCCTAATTCTGCTGTAAAAGATGTTTTAGTACAGAGTGATGTGGACGGGAAAAGGGACAAATGGATTGCTAAAATCCAAGAATATGATCTGGATGTTAAACCAACAAAGTTGATTAAAGGATTGGGTCTGGCAAAATTATTAACAGAGTCAAATTTCCAAGCATGGGAATTAATTTATTAGCACCTATAGAGGAAGTCAATGAAGAAACAGGTGATGTTCAGGCGAAGTCAGCAATTAAATATAAATTTCTGTGCTCAGATTGGTACAAAGATATTGTCCATTATTTATGCTTTCTTTCTTGTCCTCCTTCAATACATAGAGCTAAACACAAAGCTTTAAAACTCAAAGCTCAACCTTATGTCATAATTGAAGCGAAGCTATATTGGAAAGATCCTGCTGGAGTGTTGTTGTTATGTTTGACAGAGGAGGAAGTTCTAGAAGTAATCAAAGAATATCATGAATGCTTGTGCGGAGGTCACTACAGTTGGAAGGTAACTGCTCATAAAGTTTTTAAATCAGGTTTCTATTGGCCATCTGTGTTTGCTGATGTATATAAAGCAGTCAGAAGTTGTCAAAAATGCCAGGTTTTTGCAGAAAAGAAAAAGTTAGCCCCTTTACCTCTTCTCCCTGTTTTTATTGAAGAACATTTCAGACAATGGGGATTGGATTTCATTGGAGAAATCAATCCACCATCTAGTGGGAAATTTAAGTGGATTCTTATTGCTACAGATTATTTTACGAATTGGGTAGAGGCAATTCCTACCAGGAAAGCAAATGATTCGGTGGTTATGAAGTTTTTAGAAGAAAATATCTTTAGCAGATTTGGATGTCCAGTAAAGATTGTGACAGAAAATTCCCAAGTTTTCAGTTCACTCAGATTTATTAATTTCTGCCAGACTTACAATGTGATATTGTCTCATTCTACAACTTATCATCCACAAGGGAATGGATTGGCAGAATATTCTAACAAAATATTGGTAAGAATTATGAAGAAGACAATAAATGAAAACCAAAAGGACTAGGATTCAAAGCTAATTTTTGTGCTATGGGCAACGAGGATGACCACCAAAAGATCCACTGGTAAGTCACCTTATGAGCTAGTATATGGGACTCAAGCATTGTTTCCCACCCAGTTAGTGAAACCTGTGATTTCCTTCCTTCAAGATACTCAAGCAGAACCTAATGCCATGATTAGAAGAATGAATAATGTAATGGAGCTAAGTGAAAACAGAAATAAAGTTCGGGAGAATTTGCTTACTTATCAGCAGAAAATGAAGACAATATTTGATAGGAAAGCAAAAGAAATCATGTTTCAGAAGGGAGACTTGGTATTGAGGTGGGATACCCGAAGGGAAGACAAAGGGAAACACGGAAAATTTGATCCCTTGTGGTATGGTCCATTCAAAATCAATGAAGTCCGAATGAATAATATTTTCATGCTGGAAAATCTTGAAGGAGAAGTACTAGATATGCCTGTGAATGGGCAATACCTAAAGCATTATTTCTGACATTAAGAGCTGTTTGATCATCATTGTATATATCTGGTGTGATCATTGTACATTTCCATCAAGAAATGTTTGACTCCATGCCCGAAGTGAAGGCACTGATCTGCAGGTTCTTAGTGTTTCGTGGCAAAAATACTATCCCCAGGTGGAGCCATATGTTGTGGATCGTCTGCATATCCTTTTCAGTTTTTATTTTGAATATCACAAAATAACAAAAAAATTTGAAATTCGCAAAAAAGAATAAGTATGTTTTGAAGTATTTTCAAAGTTCGTAACCAATTAAGTTTATTATTAAAATTTATTTGGCTTTGTATTATAAGTTTGACGTTTAAGTGGCGAGCAAGTTTTAAAGCAGAAGCAGCAAGTGTTGACGATCGTAATTGGGTGATCAACTACGGGGGCACAAAGAGCTCGTACATTATTCAATTCGGCACCCCCACAGTTGACTCGTTGACCGTGATGTAAACGAAGATCAACGGTGTGGATGCATTGCGGGGGGGCAACTCAAAATTTGCCGCCGTACTACAGCAGCCCCCTGCAATGACGTCATGTGAAGAATTTGACAGCTATACTCCATGTCAGCCGCCTGCACATGTCACTTTTGGCATTTAATGTGGGTTTAAACCGTTGTTTAAAGGGTTTATCCCATTTTCAAAATCATTTGCTGTCATTTTCCCCTCTCGAGCTATTTCACCACCACCTTTCCGTTCGCCTCCTGTTGTCCGTTACACCATGGCAAAGCGAGTTTCTCTGTCTGGTTCATCAAACCTCAATTCCCTTATGGACAGTGAAAAATATGTCTAGGATACCATGTCTTCTATCAACCATTCCTTATTGTATCATCAAGTGACCCTAAACGCTGAAAAATCCCCAGTATTTTCCGCCATGAAGAATTCTGGTGTCTTGTCCGCCTATATTCCAAAAGCCCACTTCTTTCCTGAGTTTATCTCATGGCTGGTCTCTTCAATGTACCCTGGTAAGTGTTTCATAATGAACTCGCAGGGAGAAAACGTTCTGCAGGTATCGACGCAATTAATTCGTCAAGCATTGTGCTTTCCCAAAAATGAGTCGCCACTGCAATTCTTTGAAGATTCATTGGCTCGTTATTTTGAGGACCTTTCAAATGAAGAATTTAGTCAATGTATGTCGTACTTGAGATCAAATTCAGAGAAATCTCAACTAGAAGGAGAAGAATTTAGTTTGGAAGTGTTTGATGCTGAGTATAGACCAATTCTAAGTTGCATTGCAAAGATTTTGGGTAAAGACAATGTCCATACAATTGATAAATCAGTCTTGGGAATGTTCGCGCTGATGATGAAACCAGGGGTTGTTCTCGACATTCCATCCTTTTGGCAGGAGATTGTAAATTCTCAGTTGATGTCCTTTCCTCTTACAAGTTTCTTTAAATTCCCGTCATTTATTGTTTACTTATTTTTATACCATAATGTCAAAGAATTCATGAGCTTGGGATTGAATATAGTTGATGTCAATAAGAAAAAGCAATCAGTTTTATTCTGGACTGACATGACTAGAAAAGAAGGAAATGAAGCAGGGCTATTTGAGTTTGCTAGTCATTATATGTCTATTGCTTATAGAATTTTGAATGGAGTTCCTCCTCCATGTTTTCTACCAAAAGCCCGGGAGTTTCTACAGTTAGGACCTAGTTGCAGATTCGGAGATTGGTTTGTGTTTGAAGAATATTCAGAGATAAGATTGTATGGAGCTAGTATTGAGCCTTATAGGCTCCCGACTTTTGTACCTATGCGGCTTTTCGCCTTGGAATTCATAAGACAGAGCCTTAATGTGGATCAGGTGCACTTTCTTCCCATGAAGAAAGGTTTTATGTATAAATTGCCTATGAGTGTGGGACCTTTTTATGTAATGATCCGCATGGAGTAATTTCCCAAAGAAGAATTCAAACACACATTATAAGCTAGAGAAAATAAAAGAGGTATGGATGATTTTGTTGAAGTAGATGATGAAGAGCCGAGAGAGGAAAAGAGAACTAAATTGGCTGAAGATCATTCTGCAAACTCACCTGGTTTTACCTTCCATATCAATGAAGAACAAAATGTCCCCTCTTCTCCTAGAGGCCATGAACTTCACTCAGAGAATATGCCTTTAGTAAAACAAATATTTACACAGATTGAAGAAAGAAATCACAGAATAAAATCTAATGTAGAGGCTCAGGCGGAGCATCATATAGCTGCTGATCAGACTAGGTTGTTGACTGTAATGGACCTTGAAAAGGATCAATTCAAAATGGCTCTGACACATCCAACAGGGATGTCCCTTGGATCTTCAAGTAGTTTCAATGAGGTAAATATAACTATGGATGTCACGAAGATCCCACTGTGGGATAAGATAAACCTTCATATGCAGACTGGACAGTTAATTGTTAATGATTTAACCAAGACTAATGCCACATTGGTTAAAGTTGAAAAAATGCTTGCAAAAGCTATCAAACAGTTCAGAATGGAAAAGGCCAATTCAAGGGCCTTATCAGTTCAAAACGAAGAGTTAAAAAATATTATCATGAAGATTGGTGTGGATCCGAATGACAAGGCTGCAGTGCAGAAGCTCATGAAGAGTGCAGAAATAGAGATATCCACCCTAAGAAGAAAGCTGAAGTTACCTGCTGCAGAACATTCAATGGCTGCAGAAGTAGCAAAGGTGGAAAAAGAGAAAGAAGAATTGCATCAGCAATTGTTGCGGAAGGAGGAAGAATTGACTAAAATGAAGCAGACTGCTATTTCGTTACAAAACCATATTGAAAATCACACTTGTACTTTTGTTTTCCCTACAGGGGATGCAGATCCTCAAGCACAAATTGTGTAGCTCAGTACAGAATTGAAGATGGCGGAACGAGACCGAAAGCAGGCTCAATCAGAGCTAGAAACGGCCACCAAGATCATGCGGGCACTAGAAGATAAAGCGGATGAGAATAAGCAGAAATTACAGAAGGCTGAGGATGAAATTAAAGATCTCAAGGAGAAGTTAAAAGGTAATATCTCACTCATAAAAGCGAAAGATATCATTTGGAGTGATATTATTTCAGAAATGAAGTCAAATTGGAATTCCCTGAATATAGTTGCTAAAGAGAAAGGCCTCATCTCAGAACATGAAGAGGAGATATTATTTGAAAAACAGACAACCATGAAAAGAGCAAATTGGGCTGGGAAGTTTATAAATTTTATCAATTCCAAATCAGACGAAGAATTAGAAAATATTGGAATACAACACAGATATTTTTATGCTGAGGAAGTTAATAAAATGATAATTAAGAATGATCTTCAGAAGGTTGCAGAAAAAAGGTTACTGGGAATCAAGGAGACTGTAAAGAAGTTTGATATATCATTTGACAAATTGACCAGAACAAGTTTACCTTCATGCTGGACTGAGAAAGGAAATATCATGTCATGGAAGTTTTATGAAGATCAGTTAACATTAGCAAAAAGTAAGGCAGATAATAGGCACGAAAAGACACAGATCTTAAAAGGAGAAACTGTGTTTAACTTCTTGCATAGGCATTTCAATTTTCTATGGATGGTGAAGACTCTTTTTACAGGAAAACCTACACATAGTAAAATTGTGGCGTTCAGGATAGAATATCAAAGTTTCAAAAATTCCTCGACAACTCAAAATGAGCTATGGAAGAAGTGCAAGAAATTTTCAATAGACTCAACAACAGAGGTCCCAACGGCTCAACCAAAAGTAGTCGTTGATTCAATAACTGCTTCAGGAGCAGCTGTTCTCATAGATTAGAAGTTTTCAAATTCTCATTATGTTATTTCTCAAAATCATGTAAATGTAATAAGACCTTTTTGAGGCATGTGCCTCCGTAACAGTCAGTAGTTCTAGCAATTAGAATTAGTTAGGGCAGTTAGAATCAGTTTCATTACTGGAAACTGACTTGTGATACTGTATTTAAAGACAATTTCAAGAAAGATGAAGGTTCCGAGTTTTGAACCTGGAAGCAAAAATTTTGTACTGAGAATTGCAAATCAATGAAAGAAGTATGCAAGTTTCTATTATTCTGTTTATGTTGAAAGTTTATCCAGTTTACATAATGTTTTCATATCTATGAATGAAATAGAGTAATTTGAGCAGCGGGTCTCTTTATACATGTGTATTTAAGAGTTAAATAAACCTTAATGTGCGATCCTCTATTTTAACTTATCTTTACATAGTTCTTCTGGATTTTAAAATGGTAGATTCTGTTTTAGACAGCATATCAGTTTGAAATCCTCTTCTCATTTTCTTCCATCCATTCATTTCAGCATAAGTGGAATATGGCATTGCAGAAACAGTATGGGTTTGATATTTTAAGGTTACTGAATCCATGTTTAAGGGTTTTAATACAGATATAGATATATAATAATCACTTGTGACACAAACAAATAATGTATTAAGCACAATCCTTTTCACAACTAAGGAATTGTCACTTAAGGTACAACAACATCAATGCGACAAACACCGTCCAAAATTTTTCCTACATCCAAGTTTTGGAGCCTCCTTATGGTCATGCCATCTTTCATTTCAAGCCATTAAGGCCATACTCGTTCATGTTTTTGAAGTGTTAAAGTCTCCCTTTAAGAATTTGAAGTGTCGAAGCAACTTGGTTTTACATGCTTATCTCATGATTTTTGCATAGCGATCTTCTTCTAAGCAGGCCTAACAGTCAATGTGTACCCTTGGAAGTCTAGCATTGCATACTCCTTGATGCTAGTTCTTGCACAATTATTAGAGATAGAGACAGCACAATCCTTATGGACAGTGACAATGTAATGACATCCTCTGCAGATAGTGATTTCACACTTTTTGTTGATAGTGAGGATGTACTTCTTCAAGTCAGTCAATTTACTCTTAGCTCCTAGTTTCCCGACATGTAGTAAGTTCACTCACCCATATTAACCCAAATTGCATGTTTTCTCTCTTAGTTTAAAGAGTCTACTCCAAAGCTCATCTTTATATTCATCCTTCACTTTTGATCTCTGCGCATTATTGGAATTTAAGGAGCATTCTCTCACTCATTTTTGCAAATGCTCCATCTTCTCGGTGAGTTTTTCAATTGTCCTTTTGATTTTACAAGTGTTGGACTTTCTTTCCTTTGCTCTTACATGCATAATTTTTTCTTGCTCTATCTTTTTCAAGTGTCGCTTTTTCATGCCTTCATTCTTACATGTGTCACTTGTGTTTTCTTTGGCATTTTCATGCATCACTTTCACTCTTGCATGTGTCGCTTTCATTTTTTTCACACATCATAAGAGAACCATGGCACACCTTCTATAGGCATCTCCAACACACTTTGTGGCACTAGTTGATTCTATTTATCATTATAACATGTGCTGGACACATTCTTATGGAATAACGCACCTTTTGGTTGTAATTGACACTAGTGTCGTAAACAGTACATCTTAAGTGTCACACTTGGAGATAAATGTCACTTTACTGTTGTTTTGTTGTATACATGTTGGTTTTGGGTATTGTGTATCTTCTTGCTATGTGCATGGATGTATATATGTGGGTGAACATGTTTAAGATATGTTACATGATTTTATTCTCTTTTCTCAGTTGATCTCACACTTAGTCAATTTTGGAGCTCATCCTTGTCCTCGCATATTCTGCAACACATAATAACATTCAACTTATATCTAAGTCATGAGCGCATTGTGCACTCCTAAGCCTCAGTGATGAGACCCTTACCTCCTAGACTTGCCCTTACCTGTTGTTTTGTTGTATACATGTTGGTTTTGGGTATTGTGTATCTTCTTTCTATGTGCATGGATGTATATATGTGGGTGAACATGTTCAAGATATGTTACATGCTTTTATTCTCTTTTCTTAGTTGATCTCACACTTAGTCAATTTTGGAGTTCATCATTGTCCTCACATATTCTGCAACACATAAGAACATTCAAATTATATCTAAGTCATCAGTGCATTGTGCACTCCTAAGCCTTAGTGATGAGACCCTTACCTCCTAGCTAGCCTCCTTCAACTGCACATTAAGCAACCTTAGAGCACAAAACCTCCACCTTGTTTTTTACACTTTTCTACTGCATAGTCCTTGATCCATATTGCCTTTTATTTTTCACTACACATTCTTAGTGGATAGAAAGGCCATATTTGGACCCTTACAGTGATCAACTGTGCAATCCCAAGAGCCACCTTCTCAGCCACTATGCATTGTGTAGTCACAATGCTCAAGCTTTTCACTCTTGTCTCCTATACATGCTCTTTGGGTATTACCTTGGCTAGCATTTCCCTTACTACACATTGCATAGTCTCAATGGATATTATCGCCATCCTTTAGCCTTTGCAGTGCTCAACTGTGAAATACATGGATCCTCTCCCTCAAGCATTGCACATTATGCAATCATAGTTCCTAAGCTTTCCATCTTTTCCTCCTAGACTTTCCTAACACAAAATTCATGTCTTGCCTCTTCCTTTCCACTTCACATTATGAAATCATAGTGTCTATACCCTCAATCCTTACACCTTGAATATATTCATTGCACTAATCAAGACCTTTTGTTTCAAGCCCTGTGTACTATCCCATTAGAGTTAACATTTACATAAGAAAATAAGGTAGACTAGGTGGTCTCAGGATTGATATCATTGTTTCATGAGTGAACTTCATTTGCATGTACTATCATCCTATCATGGAAAGATGATTCTTAACTATGTCATCAAGAAGAGGTTACAAGAAGGAAACTTGTGAAGATGAGACACAAATATGTTATCATGAAGGAGTAAAGTAATCTTGGACCATGATGGAGAGATGGAAATTATTGTTGACTTAGAAGGCTCCAATACTTATCAAGACCAAGGTGAAGATGAAGACCCATTCATATCTATCGTGAAGAAGTAAATACATAGAATCATATAAAGGAGCTCGACATTGTTACATTACAATGAAGTGTTATGTCACAGTCCCCAATTTATGGCTTCTCAGAGTGTCATCACAAAAGTCTTATGTTGTCCACAGATTTTTCCACAATTTGTGGAATGTAAATTTGTTTTCCAAAAATGAGAAAATGTAAAGTGTGTTGAATCCCAAGGGTCACATATGGAATGTGGAAAGTCACGAGTAATTCCTAGAGTCATGAGGGAGGTAAACGATCACCTCATTTGTTACAAATAAACCCACGTGCCTCAAGAAAATGACTTTTAACCTTGGATTATCTAGCTTGGCATAGGAGAGAAGATAATTTTTTGGAGGAGAAAGTAGTGACGTAATGTTCCACTATTGAAGCTAGTGTTGTATCATTATAATTGTGTATCCTTGAACTTTCACTTATATTTGAAGCTCTCATAGCCGACACACTTTCATGCATGTATCATGGATTTTGTAAGACTTATTTTAATGTTTGTGGTATATTTTTTTGTTAATATATAGTAAATAAAATGAACAATTTCTTTGGCTTTGGTATACATATTGTTTAATGTGCATTGTTACTTGCTTTTATGATCATTGTTACCTTGTGAACTATTTCGTAGGTTAATTAAAAATTATTTATTTACTAGCACGTGTCTTTATTAGGACAGTAATATTACTTTTCTTCTAAAGGCTCACTTTCTCTCTTCCGTCCATGAAATTACCTCATATAAATTGCAATTGCATGCTTCACAATGTCAACTTACTTTCTTGTTTCAAAGGTTATGTGCATAGTCTTATGATTTTTATTGCAGCCAAGGAAAATCCTTAAGTTATGATGAAAAGGCTTATTATCGAGATGGGGAAAGAATCCTACTCCAAACGGTGTGAGGTCTAGTTGGGACTTCACACCAGGGAGATCCCCTACTATTCGCAACATCCAACATCGTCAAAATTGTTTTACGCTAGAAGGAGGGCCATATGACAAGTTGAGCCCGTTGATACTATTTTGAATATTCATCTTGAAATGGCTCATACAAAAATCATAATTCAAAGATTTTTTTCGAAAAAAATTGATCTTGCAATAGCCGCAGAAATTATCCATGACTTGTCTCAGTTTAAATTTGATGGTGAGGGTGAACCAATTGTGCTTGGACATATGATTCAATTTTTTCATTTATGTATTTCTAATGGAATACATTGTAAGGATACCATGGCCAAATTTTTCACCATCACACTTGAAGGTTGTGTTAAGCATTGTTGTCACACATTACCAGTTTCTTTTGTTCATTAGTTTAAGCAGCTTGTTTAGGAGATTCGTGAAGCTTTTGATAGGTAAAAGTATCAAGATGTATCTGAAAGGATAAACCAACTTATAATGAAACCCAATGAATCATTAGATTATTTTATTAGTCAATTTCTTCACCATTGCTATGAATTTTCTAAAAAAATATACGGATCGGTATTTCATGAGTGAAAAGTTTCAGCATTTGGTTATAATCTTCATGAAAAAATTTGAATAAAATTCTCCTAATGATTTTTCTATTCCAACTTTTCTTGTTCATGAGGCAACTCCATTCTCAGAGGAAGAATCTATTACTCCTTTTATTCCTTGCCCTAATTTCTCATTACCAAACAAAAGTGTTCCTCGTGCCTAGGTTGGAGTTGTCAAATATGAAAACCAAATTGTTGATCTCTTTCTCCCATATTCTTCTTCTTCCCATAAACCAATTTTCATTCATAAAAAATTTCATGTTTCTCATCATTCCATCAAATATAATCCCTTGATTCTTCAAGATAACACTAACATGCTTAGTCTTAATCTTAAGTATGATTCAATAAAAATTAGTATTTCTTCAGGGGATACCTATCATCCTTTATCATTTACACATCATGACCCTTTGTACCTTGATTAACTTAATCAATCCACTCCACCAGTAATTACTCTAGATACTTTTGATTCTCAGTTTGCTATTTCACATGGTGATTAGGTACAAGATGGCTATATATCACAAGTAGAGGAGAACAAGTGTGAATACATTTTCCGTATTTCTTCCCTCTTTCATATTCCTCCATGTCAAAATGATGATTGATAGTATTGTGATCTTGATAACTAGTCAAATTATCTTAAAATACTTACTCAAGTTGAAACCTTGGGCAACCATCACCTTAATTCTCATACTTCTATTGATATAATTAGTGATGGATGCATATGTACACTGGATGATCTTTTCCTTCCTCAAGAAGATATGGATTTGGAATGCTTCGATCTAATTGTTGAAAAACATTCTTGTAGGTTTTAACCCTGTACATAAATTATCCACAAACGAATTCTTACAGAATAGAAAATAAACAATAGCAAGAGCATAAAACATAAAGTAGATATAGAAAAATATTTTCCCTTAGATTCCAAACTGGGACTACCAACTTGATTTTTCATTATATTCCTTGTTGTATCTTAAGAGACGATCCCTCAGTTGTGAAAGGAATCAGTGCTTAAGACATTTTAAAAGTGTGTCACATAAATGATTTTATCATGAGGTCTTCGTTCTATCCCTCTCGAAACTATTTTTATAAAAACCTTAATGATCTAGAATAATAAAATATTTCATAATGCCATTCACTGTTGATATCTGAATGAAAAGAAGAACTGCAGGGTAAAATCAAAGTAATATGCTAAAAACACATAATCTACCACTTTTACTTTCTAGAGGAAATACATGGAGAGAGAGGAAACTCGGAATAATATGATGTAAACATAGAATATATTGCTTTAAAGTTTCATCAAGAGTTTTTTAAGAGAGAGGAAACTCAAATTTAATATTCTGTAAACATAGAATCTATTACTTTTAAGTTTTAGAGAGAATTTGTGAAGGGAGAAGAGATGGAGTGAAGGAGCACAAATTAAGGTTATTTAAATCTTCTCACATATTTAATTAAGAGACCGGCTGCTACATTACTTCACTTCATTCAAAGAAGAAGGGGACACAAAATGGAACAAGAAACATGAATCACCATCAGCAGTTGTAGGAAAATTACTGCTTCTTTCATTTACCCATCAGAAAAAAAAGTACAAAATGTAATCCCCAAGAGTTCCAGAACTCAAGCCATGTGACTCTCTTTCTCTCTTCCTTAAATACAAACAAAATCAGTTCGTAACTGCTCGAGCTTCATGAAACTCCTAAACTGCCTAAACTGTTAAACTACTTATTACATTGCAATCGAGGACACCATTGTAGCTTCGATCTTAACAAAGAAAACAAAATACACTTGGAATATAATCATTTTGCTGAGTCTGATTTTTTGTTGATGTGTATCCTTATGTTTCGGCTGTGATGTCCTAACAGTCTGCATAAACGCATCTCCACCCGACTCTACCCATGCTTTTGTGTTTCGAACACTGTCATCATGTCACCTGCTACTCGACTCTGCCTCTTCTATGCATGCCTGCTATGTTTAGTATTCCCTTCTCCTTTGCTCTGTGTCGGGTCACTTACCCAAGTCTCTCCTCCCACATTCAGAATTTCTTCCATTATCAAGGCATTTCACCGAATTTACGTTATAATCCTCCTTTCTTCCTCCGATGCGATTTTGTTGTGAAACCAGCTCCAAAAATATAAGAAAAGAGATATCAATGCCTTAGAAATAAGCCACTTCGAGGGGGAAACCTCCAATACATTACATGAATGAACAATTATTGGATGATACAATTGAAAAAACCTCCTTTATATATATAGGAGTCCATGGGGCCACAATGTAATCCTAGTGGGTCCACATTGTAATCCTAGCCGACCTAACAATAATAATGTAAGGGCACAATAATAACAATATGGGGGTTACAGGGGTATAATAATAACAATAAGGGGGTTACACTAATAACAATAAGGGGCTATACTAATAATATAGGGACCTAACATGCTCCTCTCCTTCAAAAAAGTGTTGTCCTCAATGCTTGAGTAGCTTCGAGTGCTTTTGTATAAAATTCTCATCCTCCCATGTAGAATCTTCAGTGGGTAATTTCTTCCATTTGATGAGATACTCTGAAATTTATCAATTTCGTAGCTATCAAGTTCTTGTTGTTGTGATTGCTTCAGGTTCCAATATGGTTTTTACTTCCTCATCAAGTTCTGGAAATATTGTTTGAACTGGAAGTTTGTCCCCTATAAACTTTTTTAAGCAGATGTTGGGAAAAATAATGAGAGGGGGGGCTAAATCAGTATTTAGTGCAGATAATAAAACTTTGATATTTCTTTCTTAAAAACCATACGCAACTTTCCTGAAGCAAACCCGCGTATATATGCGGATATCCTTTACATAACTCGTGTATATCCAGTGATCTAATTATGCATTTAGTTCTTGACTTAGATAATTGCATTACTCATTCATCAGATATTTAGAAAACAGTAAAAAAGTGCAGGAAGAACAGCATAATCATCACACATAAGCAACCACACATGAACACCAGGATTTTTTAGGTGGAAACGCAATTCGGGAGAAAACCACTGCTGCCGTCGTCTGAGTCTTCAATTTTTATTATTAAGAAAACTTCTTACAACATGTATTGGTGCAGACTCATACCAGTACGCAGACACCCACCTGCAGAAGGCTACAACCTTCTCTCGTTTACCGGCCTCTCCTAGAAGGGAGCAACAACCCCCTGCTCTCGTTTACCAGCCTCACCTGGAAGGGAGCTACTACCCCCTGATATTAGCACCAGCCTCTACTGGCAGAAAGCTTCTACTTTCAGACTGAAGGTTTCAACCCTCAGATCCACTGCAGACCACGTTTCATCAATTTTCAAACTGGATCAAACAGCTCCAACACAACCCTTCACTTATCAACAAACAACCTTTGCCCAATGCTTCAAACAGAACAGTGAAACCACTGTAACCAGAATATCAGAGTTAACCCAGACTTCAGAATCAATATGTAGAAACACATTCATCCTTTAGCAACTTTTAGATCAGATATCATACAGGCTTTTATTCAATTAGACCCACGTATATACACGATTTTCATGAAGCTAACCCGCGTATACATCTGTGCATTTACCAAAATAATCCTAACTGTCCATACGCGCTTTTGTTTAAGCATATCCGCGTATACACGTGCTTTTCACGAACTGAACCTGCGTATAGATATATAAAAGATAAACTTTGCACAATAGACCAGATCTATGAACTTACCTAGATTTCTTCAACTTCTTCAACAGAATTGCGCCAGGTCTTCATCACTTCTTTTCAGATCATCCAAGAGATTCACCATTTCAAGATTTAGAGATCTTGAACCTTCATCTTGTTCATAGACACATCATAGATTCAGATCTATCAATTAAGAGTAGAGTTCAACCATGCAGATATCATTCAGAGTGAAGAATTCATTAAAACCCAGACACCTCCACTCCCTTTGCACAATGAATTTCTTCTCCTTATATAGATTTAGCCTTTTTCAATACCATGAGTCAAAACCACATTACTTCCGATGGTTTTCCTGGACGGGATCAAATAGGCAATCCAACGCTCAATACAATGTGTCAATACTATGGTAATGCCCCTTGGTATTCTAATTTTGGAGCGCAAAAGACCATACGTGACTTGGCACGTACTTTTCCGCATGTATACGCGACTTCCCTTTACTAAACTTGCGTATGCCTTTTGACATGCACTTTTCATCATTGTTCTGGCCCATTCTGGAAATTCTTTCTTCTGCACCTTCTGTACAGATTGTAGATACATCAGATGTACATCATTCACAAGCTCATCAAGTCAAGAACAACTTCATCAAGTGGGTTTCCATCATCTTCATCAAGTGGGTTGCCATCAAGGACAACACTCTGCTGCATCATATTGCCAACAATCTCCCCCTTTGGACTTGATGGCAACCACGATGGTGTTTGATCTTCACATCAGATAGATGCATTGATTATAATCATTATACAATAACCATGTTACTCTCGCCTTATTCAAACACCATGTCACTCTCCCCCTTTGAAATCAAGGGCAAAGGGCAGATCAAACCACAGAAGAGCTCTGTAGATCTGATGTGCACTGGAGGTACCATGCCCCCATGAGTTCATGCTGAATCTTCAAACATATTTTGCAATGAATTTCATGACTTTATGACCTTCCTATCACCAAGGACTCATACTTACATCAAAGATCCAGCCAAGTGGGTTTACACATTTGAACAAGTCCTTACATGACTGAATATTACAATTTTTACATCATAGGTCTCAACATGACATTTTCATCAAATTACAAATATGACTTTTCATGACCAAAACCTAAAAGACCTCAAGAGAGAGATCATATTACAGAACCATCATAATTCCAAAAATGCATTATACTCAGCAAGGCTAATGCTCCCCCTGAAGCTATGCATCCAATGCATCCTTTCCATATGACCAAAGCTCCCCCTTTGCTTGTGCATCCTGAACACTTTCAACATCAAATCATCAAGGCATCTTCACCCAATAGAGAATGAAACAGAAATATAAGAGCTGAAATACCACCAGAGACTTCAAACCACATCAGAGATACCAAACAGCACCACAGCTTGTGCTGAAGAAATGCTGACCCTAAAAAAATTGTCAGCAACCACTAATACACGGTTTTCTGTATATGAACTCGCGTATATACGCGACTGTCTTTCAGGAAACCTGCATATCCAATTTAATCTTCTGAATTGTGTCAGATTTGTTCTTCCGATCACCCAGACTACTCCCACTTTGTGCCTTAGATTTTCGAATGCCTCGATGAAGGTTTGGCATACTTCAACAACTTGTTCTTTGGAGGGAACATACTCCAACTTCACCGTTTGCTCAAGCACTTGTTCACGTAAGAAGTGATACTTGATGGGATTGTGCTTGGTCTTTGAATGCATAACAGGATTCTTTGAAATACTGATGGCACTTGTATTGTCACACTTAATGGGGACAGGAGGAGTACATTTGATTTGAAAATCTTGTAAGGTTTGCATCATCCAAAGGAGTTGAGTGCAATAAGATGCGGCAGCCACATATTCTGCTTCTGCTGTAGATAAGGCAATAGAATTTTGCTTCTTGCTGAACCAAGATACTAACCGGGGCCCCATGTAGAATGCACCACCACTAGTGCTTTTCCGATCATCAACACTTCCAGCCCAATCTGCATTAGTGTAAGCATGAAGAGTAAGATCAGCATTCTTTGGATACCATAGACCAAAGTCTTGAGTTCCTTGTAGATATTTGAATATTCTTTTAACAGCCTGAAGGTGAGACTCTTTTGGATTAGCTTGGAATCGTCCAACAATCCCAACTGCATGCATAATGTCTGGTCTAGTCCTAGTGAGATAAAGTAGGCTTCCTATCATTGATCTGTATTCTGGTTGATTCACCGCGGGAGAATCATCATGAGAACTGAGGTTACATCCGGTTATCATTGGTGTACTTATAGGTTTGCATTCTTCCATGCCATACTTCTTCAAAATTTTCTTAAGATATTTTGGCTGTGATAAGAATATTCCATCTGCAGTTTGATGCACTTGCAACCCAAGAAAGAATGTTAGTTCTCCAAGTAAGGACATTTCAAATTCTTGCTGCATGACAGAAGCAAATTTCTTACTCATAGATTCTTCATTACTCCCAAAAATGATGTCATCTACATATAAAACCATAATCAATAGTTTATCGTTTTCAACCTTTGTGTATAAGTTGCTATTAGCAGACCCCTTTGAAAATCCTTGTTGATGAAGATATTTGTCAAGACGATAATACCATGCCCTTGGAGCTTGTTTGAGACCATATAGAACCTTTTTAAGTCTACAAACAAGTTTTTCATCATTTCCCAAAATGAATCCTTCTGGTTGTTCTATATAAACTTCTTCTTCTAGATCACCATTGAGAAAAGAAGATTTAACATCCATTTGATAAACTTTGATTTGTTGGAAGCTTGAAAAAGCAAGAAACATTCTTATGGCTTCAAGTCTAGCTACAGGAGCAAAAGTTTTTTCAAAGTCTATACCTTCTTGTTGAGCATACCCCTTGCAAACAAGTCTAGCTTTATTTCTTATAACATCCCCATTCTCATTTAACTTGTTTTTGAATATCCATTTAGTTCCAATGACATTTTTATCATGAGGTCTTGGTACTAATTCCCAAGTGTGATTCTTTTCAATTTGATCAAGCTCTTCATTCATGGCTTGAATCCAAAATTCATCTTTGCTAGCTTGATTGACATTGTGTGGTTCAATCGTGGACAGAAATGCTAGATAGCTAGAAGATCCCACAAGAGTCCTCCTTGTTTGTACACCTGATTCCTTGTCTCCCAAAATTTGAGATTCAAGATGATTCTTTTGAACATATCTGGATGGAGCCTTTTCAGATAAATCATCTTCAGGTTCTTCATTGGATCCACTGTCTATATCATTTCTATTTGATGTAGAAGGACAAAAGTCACCATCATCTTCTTCTGTTGTTTGTCTTTCTTCTTTAGGGACTGCATGAGACTCATCAATAACAACATCAATACATTCAACAATCTTTCCAAGCCTTTTATTGTAACATTTGTATGCCCTGCTTGTAGATGAGTAACCAAGAAGTATTCCTTCATCTGATCTAGGTTCAAACTTGCCAAGCTTTTCATCATTATTTTTGATAAAGCATTTACTTCCAAAAACTCTAAAATGCTTCACAGAGGGAGAGTTACCATACCAGAGTTCATATGGAGTTTTGTCACTATTTACCCGGACATGTGCCTTGTTGAGAATGTTTGTTGCTGTATGGTGCTGCTTCTCCCCAGAAAATGTCAGGTGTTCCAGAATCATCAAGCATAGCTCTAGCCATTTGTTGAATTGTTCTATTCATTCTTTCTGCTACGCCATTTTGTTGTGGAGTGCCAACTACAGAAAACTGTCTTTTTATGCCATGTTGTTCACAAAATTCAAGGAATTCATTTGATGTATATTCTCCTCCTCGATCAGATCTAAGACACTTGATTTTTAGATCTAATTCATTTTCCACCAGAGCTTTGAAAATCTGAAAATTTTCAAATGCTTCATCTTTGTGTTTAATCAACCCGATCCAACACATTCTAGAGAAATCATCAATAAACAAGATATAGTATTCTTCCCCACGTGGTGAATTTTTCCTCATAGGTCCACATATGTCAATATGAATGAGTTCAAGAGGCTTACTTGATGATCCTTCTTCGGCATTAAATTGTACTCTAGTCTGCTTACCGAATTGGCAAGATTTGCAGATGATACTCTCTGGTAGAGTAATATTGGGAAGACCACGAACAACTTTAAGTCTGCTTGATTTGTTGATTTGAGAGAAGCTCAGATGCCCCAGCCTTCTATGCCATAGCCAATTTTCTGAAGATTTGCTCAAGTAACATTGATCTTTGTAGTTCTTCAATACATACAGGTTGCTTGGAGTTCTTTTTCCTTTTATAATAGTTTTACCTGTATCAAGATCACGAACCACACATTCTTTTGAACTAAAGACAACTTCAGTTCCTTGATCACACATTTGACTTACACTTAACAGGTTATGCCTTAATCCATCCACATACATGACATCATTAGCCTTCACCTTTTCTTTTAGAAACACGGACCCTTTTCCTTTAATTACAGCAGGAGTATCATTTCCAAATGTAACTTTATTTTCCTTTTCTAGAGCATTATATGCAAGAAGTTTGCTTTTGTCACCTGTCATGTGTCTTGAGCACCCACTATCAATGTACCATTGATTTTCTTCACCTTCTGCAAACAACGCTATCCCACAATTTTCAACCTGTAATTCCTTCTTTTTCCATACTTTGGAACTTGAAGGAAAATGTTGTTTTGGCTGGACTTTGCTCCTGCATTCAGATTCTTCATGGCCAAAGTTATTACAATAAGCACATTCAACTTCATTTTGAAGAGGAGAAAAGTTGTTATAGGTGTTCTTCTTTGGTTCAATATCCATCCTTTTCTTTCTTGCTTCTCTTGTCATGATGGTTTTATATGCAACACATTGAACAACTTTATGACCAAAATTGTGACATGAGAAACATTGTCCATTGAAGTATAAATTTCTGCGATCATGAAATCTTCTATTTGAATTTACCTGTTGGTTGTAGCTTCTTTGAGAGATATCCCTATTAGTGTTCCTTGAATTGAGATGATCATGCTTTACCTGTAAAGACTCTTTATTCCCTTGCTGAGTGGCTGAATGTAGTAAACCAGCTGTAGCTGCTTTTAGATAATTTGGTGCTGAAGTCTGAGAAGATTCTCCAGTGTATCCAAGACCTGTCTTTATAAGAGGAGAATGTTGTATCTTGATAATCTCATCTAAGGTTTCAGATCCTTTAGAAAATCTAAGATTCAGAGTCTTTACTTTCTCAAGTTCTTTTCTTAGACTTACTACTTCACATTCTAATTTCTCATTGTGTTTCTTCGCTTCTTCATTCTGCTTTTTCAGAGTCTCTATGATTATTTTACTTTCTTCCAAGCATATTTTGAGTTGATTGTTTTGATCAAGAAAATCATTGTCATCAAGAGCATCCATAAAAGCATCCTTGTCTTCTCTAGAATCCTTTTCAAATGCCATGAGAAGTCTAAGATCTTGTTCACATTCTTCCTCACTATCAGATAACCCATCACTGTCTTCATTAGTATAGTAACTTTTCTTAGTGCTAGATCGGTTCCTATTCCTTCTTGCTACTTCTTTCCCTTTAGCAGATGTTTCTTTATAAGTACACTTTTCAGCATAATGACCAACTCTTCCACAATCAAAACATTTGAAAGGAAGCTTACCTTTGAATCTTCCAGTTCCTAGTTGGAGTCTTCTCACAAAGTTTGCCTCATCTTCTTCTGAGATATATCCTGACCCTTCTGCTTTTTGAACTTATTTCCCTTTTGTAGAAGCTTTAAAAACAACTTCTTTGACTTTAGATGGTCCTCCTCTCCTCATTTCATATGCAGTCAGTATGCCATGAAGTTGCACCACAGTAAGAGTTTGAAGATCCTGTTTTTCTTCAAGAGCAGAGACTTTTGATTCAAATTTTTCCGTTAGTGATCTTAAGATTTTCTCAACCAAAGTAGAATCCGTGATTGTTTCTCCCAGATTTCTCATACGATTTACAACATCACCAAGACGTAAAAAGAAACTGGCAATACTCTCATCACTATGCATTTTTAAATTTTCATATTCAATTCTGAGAGTTTGAAGTTTTGCACTTTTTACCTTTGCATCACCTTCATAACTTAGAATGATTTTGTCCCATATCTCCTTTGCTGTATTCAGCTGCATAACTTTGACAAATTCTGATTCAGTTAGACTTCCTGTTAGAGCATTGACTGCCTTTGAATTTATTTCATAATTCTTCTTTTCAGTCGGATTTTTTGGTATTGCAGCTGGATATTGATATCCTTGTTCAACAATGGCCCATACATCTGCTCCCATAGACTGAAGATAGGATCTCATCCTTATTTTCCAGAAGATTAAATTGCTTCCATTAAAGAGTGGAGGCTTGATAGCATTACTCATTCATCAGATATTTAGAAAACAGTAGACCAGTGTAGGAAGAACAGAACAATCATCACACATAAGCAACACACATGAACACCAGGATTTTTAGGTGGAAACCCAATTCGGGAGAAAACCACCACTGTCGTCGTCTCACTCTTCAATCTTATTATTAAGAAAACTTCTTACAACATGTACTAGTGCAGACTCATACCAGCACGCAGGCACCCACCTACAGAAGGCTACAACCTTCTCTCGTTTACCAGCCTCTCCTGGAAGGGAGCAACAACCCCCTGCTCTCGTTTACCAGCCTCACCTGGAAGGGAGCTAATGCCCCCTGATATTAGCACCAGCCTCTACTGGAAAAAAGCTTCTACTTTCAGACTAAAGGTTTCAACCCTCAGATCCACTGAAGACCACGTTTCATCAATTTTCAAACTGGATCAAACAGCTCCAACACAACCCTTCACTTATCAACAAACAACCTTTGCCCAATGCTTCAAACAGAACAGTGAAACCACTGTAACCAGAATATCAGAGTTAACCCAGACTTCAGAATCAATATGCAGAAACACATTCAACCTTGAGCAACCATTAGATCAGATATCATACGTGCTTTTATTCAATCAAACCTGGGTATATACGCGCTTTTCATGAAGCTAACCCGTGTATACATCTGTGCATTTACCAAAATAACCCTAACTGTCCATACGCGCTTTTTTTAAGGAGATCCGCGTATACACGCGCTTTTCACGAACTGAACCTGCGTATAGATCTATAAAAGATAAACTTTGCACAACAGACCAGATCTATGAACTTACCCAGATTTCTTCAACTTCTTCAATAGATTTGTGCCAGGTCTTCATCACTTCTTTTCAGATCATCCAAGAGATTCACTATGTCAAGATTTAGAGATCTTGAACCTTCATCTTGTTCATAGACACATCATAGATTCAGATCTATCAATTAAGAGTAGAGTTCAACCATGCAGATATACTTCAGAGTGAAGGATTCATTAAAGCTCAGACACATCCACACCCTTTGCACAATGAATTTCTTCTCCTTATATAGATTTAGCCTTTTTTCAATACCATGAGTCAAAACCACATTACCTCCGATGGTTTTCCTGGACGGGATCAAATAGGCAATCCAACGCTCAATACAATGGGTCAATACCATGGTAATGCCCCTTGGTATTCTAATTTTGGAGCGCAAAAGACCATACGCGACTTGGCACGTACTTTTCTGCATGCATACGTGACTTCCCTTTACTAAACTCGTGTATGCATTGTGACATACACTTTTCATCATTGTTCTGGCGCATTCTGGAAATTCTTTCTTCTGCACCTTCTGTACAGATTATAGATACATCAGATGTACATCATTCACAAGCTCATCAAGTCAAGAAAAAATTCATCAAGTAGGTTGCCATCATCTTCATCAAGTGGGTTGCCATCAAGGACAACACTCTGCTGCATCATATTGCCAACATAGAAAACCGTGTAAACATGATAGGTTTTGACAATGAGGGTGATGTTTTTCTCACCGAAGAAGAACAAGATTTCTTCTCCTCATATCAAACTGAAACAAACTATGAGGATTTTGAAGACTACCAATTGGAGTTTGAAAATGCCATCATGGAATTCCATAGCCAATATGACCTTAGGATCGAAAAGAACCAAGAAAACTCCAAAAATAACAAAGAAGACACTGTTGTTAGGAAGGCACCTGAAAACACTCCTAAGAAGATAGTAGACATTACTAACACCATGGATAAGAAAAGTGATCCAAACAGAGACAAAACTAGCCAACCAAGTGGTGACACAAGCTGCCCTAGTGCCTCTACTAATGCACCTTAGAAAACTATTTTGTCCAAAATCCCAAAACAGAATCAACAAATTGAACTTGTCGAAAAAAATATGGCTGATAAGGCTAATGTAAATATGTCCAAAACACAAGTTCCTTTCCGTTTTGAGGGAAATATTGCTAAAATCAAGATAACCATGCCTCTCGCTGAACTAATAACCCAAGATATGTAAAGGTCCCAAGTTCTGAATGTCTTAAACACAGGAAATGATACTGATACTTTAAACTTGACAGATGATAAACTAGAGTTGTCATTTGGTCCTGAAGTAGAAGGAAAATACTAAGAAGGAGCCATTCCCCCTTTCTATGTTAGCTTAAACATACATGAAAAAATATTTCATAATGCCATGCTAGACTCTGGTGCCTCTCACAACCTCATGCCAAAGGTAGTGATGGAGAGATTGGGCCTAGAAATAACCAAGCCTTACAAAGACCTGTATTCCTTCGATTCAAACAGGGTCAAGTGTTTGGGCCTAATCAAGGATTTATGTGTCAATTTGGCACAAATCCCGGCTAAGGGCCTAGTCATGGACATAGTAGTAGCTGACATTCCCCCTAAGTATGGCGTGCTGTGATCCAGGTGGATATCGGTGGCCTCCCACCTATTCCATTTGGACCAGCAGCATCAATTCTTTCGGTTTTTTAGCTTCAGCATAGCTTACTATTTTTAGTAGGTTTTAGGGTCCTCCACTCTCGGAGCCATCTTGGGGCATTAATAATCCAGGTGGATATTGGTGGCCACCCATCGAGTCCATTTGAACCCCCATCATCAGTTATTTCAATTTGTAAGTTTCGGCACAAATTACTATTTTTAGCATTTTTTCGGGTCCTAAACTTCCGGAGCCGTTTTGAGGCCCTAAACGACGTTTTTTGGGAAAACGGAGAGCAACATGGGTCCATGAACTGATGTTGCTCGTTCAAAAGTTGTACTCCTCGAACAAATCTTTCTAACGAGCTATTGAGCGCATCAAACGGAGATCGGATTCCAAAGTTACGTCCCCGGGAAGTTGAACCAACAATTTACCCAAACGGGGCCCACAGTTTTGGCGCTTCATCTCCTACGGTTAGGGTTTTGGACGTTTCAGATTCTACATTGTTTCTCAAAAATAAATAGGCCCTCGAGCCTCATTGTAAGACAGTTAAGGGGCTAGGAGCCGACACATCTCTTCTCAGAGATAAGCGCGACCAGTGCCCTAGCTCGCCACATCTCTATCATGTCTGCATTGTAACACAGTTCAGGGGCTCGTAGCTGCCACATCTCTTCTCAGGGATACGCTGCCAGTACCCTAGCTCATCTATTTTCATTATGTCTGTAATAGGCCTGCGAGCCTCAATGTAACACAGAGACCTGCGTACGCTACATCTCTTCTTAGAGATACGCTACCAGTGCCCTAGCTTGTTTCCATTATGTTTGTAAGCTTATTGCAGTCATTCTTTTATTAATAAAATGAAGCATTATTTCTGCTGCATCTCTGTATCTATGGTTAGATATGTATTCTGTTATGTTCCTGCATAAAATCCGGATCAGTGGTATCAGAGCGGGTCTGCTCTTTCTCTGTTTTTCTCTTCATGTCCCCAACGCGGCCATGGTATAAGGAGTTCAACCTCGCAACCCCGACGACCCCCCATGGCGGAAGGAAAGAAAGACAAGGGAGGAGGAGATCCTGTCAAAATATTGCTCGAGGATGCCCTCGCGAAACAGAGGAACGCGATGATGGACAATTTTTTTTTCAGATCCTTCAACGGCTGCCCACCGGTGGCACATCTAAACCCAACACCAAGTTCAGCAAAATTTTCCCCCCCATGGAGGAACTTAACGCAATGGAGACCATTGCTTCCTAAGGAGGGAGGAATGATCCAGGTGGATATCGGTGGCCTCCCACCTATTCCATTTGGACCGGCATCATCAATTCTTTCAGTTTTTCAGCTTCAGCACAACTTACTATTTTTAGTAGGTTTTCAGGTCCTCCACTCCCGGAGCCGTTTTGGGGCACTGATAATCCAGGTGGATATTGGTGGTCACCCATTGAGTCCATTTGAACCCCCATCATCAGTTATTTCAGTTTGTAGGTTTCGGCACAACTTACTATTTTTAGTAGTTTTTCGAGTCCTAAACTTCCGGAGCCGTTTTGAGGCCCTAAACGACGTTTTTTGGGAAAACGGAGAGCAACATGGGTCCATGGACCGATGTTGCTCGTTCAAAATTTTTACTCCTCGGACATATCTTTCTAACGAGCTATTGAGCGCATCAAACGAAGATCGGATGCCAAAGTTACGTCCCCGGGAAGTTGAACCACCAATTTACCCAAACGAGGCCCACAGTTTCGGCATTTCATCTCCTACGGTTAGGGTTTTGGACGTTTCGGATTCTACATTGTTTCTCAAAAATAAATAGGCCCTTGAGCCTCATTGTAAGACAGTTCAGGGGGCTGGGAGCCAACACATCTCTTCTTAGAGATAAGCGCGACCAGTGCCCTAGCTCGCCACATCTCTATCATGTCTGCATTGTAACACAATTCAGGGGCTCATAGCCGCCACATCTCTTCTCAGGGATACGCTGCCAGTAACCTAGCTCATCTATTTCCATTATTTCTGTAATAGGCCTGCGAGCCTCAATGTAACATAGAGACCTGCGTACACTACATCTCTTCTCAGAGATACGCTACCAGTGCCCTAGCTTGTTTCCATTATGTTTGTAAGCTTATTGCAGTCATTCTTTTATTAATAAAATGAAGCATTATTTCTGCCGCCTCTCTGTATCTATGGTTATATACGTATTCTATTGTGTTCCTACATAAATCCGGATCAGTGGTATCAGAGCGGGTCTGCTCTTTCTTTTTTTTTCTCTTCATGTCCCCAACGCGGCCAGGGTATAAGGAGTTCAACCTCGCAACCCCGACGACCCCCCATGGCGGAAGGAAAGAAAGATGAGGGAGCAGGAGATCCTATCAAAATATTGCTCGAGGATGCCCTTGAGAAACCGAGGAACGCGATGATGGACAATTTTTTTTTCAGATCCTTAAATGGCTGCCCACCGGTGGCACATCTACATCCAGCAAGTCTACCAATAGGTCCGCGACATCCTGGACAAATCCAACACCAAGTTCAGCAAAATTTTCCCCCCCATGGAGGAACTTAACGAAATGGAGACCATTGCTTCCTGAGGAGGGAGGAATGATCCAAGTGGATATCGGTGGCCTCCCACCTATTCCATTTGGACCCGCAGCATCAATTCTTTCAGTTTTTCAGCTTCAGCACAACTTACTATTTATATGTGCTCGTGGGTCCCGCACACTGTGAGCCGTTTTGGGGCATTAATAATCTAGGTGGATATTGGTGGCCACCCATCGAGTCCATTTGAGCCCCCACCATCAGTTATTTCAGTTTGTAAGTTTCGGCACAACTTACTATTTTTAGCATTTTTTCGGGTCTTAAACTTTCGGAGCTGTTTTGAGGCCCTAAACGACGTTTTTTGGGAAAACGGGGAGCAACATGGGTCCATGGACCGATGTTGCTTGTTCAAAAGTTTTACTCCTCGGACAGATATTTCTAACGAGCTATTGAGTACATTAAACGGAGATCGGATGCCAAAGTTACGTCCCCGGGAAGTTGAACCACCAATTTACCCAAACGGGGCCCACAGTTTTGGCGGTTCATCTCCTACGGTTAGGGTTTTGGATGTTTCGGATTCTACATTGTTTCTCAACAATAAATAGGCCCTCGAGCCTCATTGTAAGATAGTTCAGGGGGCTGGGAGCCGATACATCTCTTCTCAGAGATAAGCGCTACCAGTTCCCTAGCTCGCCGCATCTCCATCATGTCCGCATTGTAACACAGTTCAGGGGCTGGTAGCCGCCACATCTCTTCTCAGGGATACGCTGCCAGTACCTAGCTCATCTATTTCCATTATGTCCGTAATAGGCTCCGCGAGCCTCAATGTAACACGTTTCAGAGGTCAAAGGCCCGCGTACGCTACATCTCTCCGCTACATCTCTTCTCGTAGATACGCTACCAGTCACTAAGTTGTTTCCATTATGTTTGTAAGCTTATTGCGCTCATTATTTTATTAATAAAATGAAGCATTATTTCCTACGTATCCTCGTATCTATGGTTATGTCCGTATTTTTGTTGCGTTCCCTCGCCCCCAATCCGACATATTGTGACATAATTTTATTCGCAGATAAGCTTTGATAAGCTTTCGTACATATGTGTTGGTCGCGCTTTTATCTCTCTCGTAACAAAGCGGGTTCCGTTTTTCTCTCGTTTTCTTTTCATATCCCCAACGTGGCTAGGTGTAACACTCGCAATTTATGTGTTGAAATTTCAAAGTTATACATTTGAACTTTAATCCTAAGGGGAGTGGACCCCAAAGGATGAATGAATTGTGAATGTAATTTAATATTCAATTTGAGGAAATGAATAAAGTACTGGTATGCCTGTTGACCAAAAATGAGAATTGAGATCACTTGCTCAATCCATGAGGATGGATAAGGCAACTATTCCCCACAATCCTTCAAAAATCCTTGGAAGGAATTAATGCTAATTTAGATTTTGAGGAAAAATCTAAATTTCCCCAATGATGAGGAAAGTAGTTGGGAAGAGGTAAAAAGCTGAAGAAAAGCTGAGGGAAAGCATAAAGCAGCTTTAAAGAATCCCAAAATGGGAAGGCTAGGCAAACAGGAAGAAAAGCATCCTGCTATTCTGGACGCAGAATTAGAAACAGGCTTTGGGGAACTATTAGCTTAAATAAGATGCTCCTAAACAGATCAAGGGGTTGTTGATCTGTGGTGGAGGTGGTCTCAACTCGGGGGTGAGTTCTGGGAGAGAAATAGAACTCTACGGTTGGGAGGTTGGTTTACTGCATGAGTGGTATGTGTTTAAACCACCTATGGATTTTATTTTCTACAGTATGAATTGGCTACATATAATTAACTACTTTATATTAGAAGTGAAAATGTTGTATGCTGGATAATGGTATATAAATTTTATTTGTAACTTTAATCTACTTCAATAAATAAAAGAGGAACAGAGGGAATGGGTTTTTCAACTCCATAAGGACAGAGAAAGGTGAAACTATTGGAGTTCTGTGTGTGTTCTACAATGTAGCAACTGCGTAAGCAAATCTTCTACCTTCGTATGGTAGCAAGAAAAAGAGCCCAAGATAGTATCCACTAGAATGTCTAAACCCAAATTGGGTTTAAATCGAGATGTTGTACAAAAGAAATATCCCAGGGGATCTTAAACATAATTATAAAACTTAAGTAATTATTAGCAGGGAATACCTGCATTCTCGAAACAATTATAGAAATAAACCAATGTTACCGTACCGTACACATTAATGCTACCGAGATACCTGTACAGATTCTCCCCGGGAGATAAATTCAGAATTCATCATGGATATATTTAAACCGTATAATGGTGGTACAAATAAACATTGAGTATAGATATGACAAGAGTATAGCAACTCTATAAATTACTCTAAATCTTATTATGAAAGCTGTAAGGAAAATCAGTGGAAAGCTTATTCAGCTCTGAAAAATAGTTCATACATGTACTGTAACACAGAGAGCATATCTTCTAGGAGATATGGTACTGTCACCTTAAATACTGATTTTATTTGAAAGTAAGAGATTAGTATGTCTAGTATTTATTTTGCAATCATATCACATTATGAAATATCATATGCTAGAGTCATAACTTGCTACCCAATAAGGGTAATACACTATTCTAAACGCATGTAAATAAATCATGGCAACAATATGGAAATCACAACCACAAGCCTATCGTAGATAGGGAACACATCTATTTTGCAGACTCTCTGGAATTGCGATAAATTCGTATACTATATCCACAGAAGTCAAACATTATAGGAGTAAACCAAGTCTGAAATGAAAAACGATCAACATATTAAGGGTTTTCATATATCCTATCACCACTCTTCTCTATCAAAACCAAATTAAATATCGAGTGCCAAACATTCAATCAAAACCGTAGTGACCAAAATATATAATAGCCATATATTATAAATCCGACATTGTTATTCCCTGTCCCAGGTTAAAAACCAGCATCATATGGTGGGAGAGTCTTGGCATAAACGCCGAACAAAACCCAACGTCACTGAAAACGCAGACGGCCATAAACACAGTCCTTCATACAAGTTGGCATCAAATTTTATCCAGTATATGTGTGCAAAATTACAAAATTAAAAATCTATAGAAATCAACGATGGCCTTGTCCCCTCATAAAAAGTTCAGGAATCGTTGGTTGCCCTCAGGCATTCATCGGTAAGCCATCGCAAGAGTAGAATGCTATGAGTACCGACCTGTAGGTATGAGGAGAGGTTCAATTAGTACATGGGGTAGAAAGGCGAGAAACCCGCGTTGCAGAAACAAAATTCTACATAAGGAGTGAAAACTTCACCTCAGTGAAGGGAATCTGACTCCTGCATATAACCAAGGAGAAGCGTTAGATACTCCTAGAAAACGCGAAGGCTGTAAGAGTCAATACATATGGAAATTCCAACCAATGAATACTGAGGTAGAATATTCAGGTATCGCTATGGTGAATCCCATAAATGGTAAGGCTACAGCCGTGGTACGCAACAAAAAAAAACAAATGCATGACCAGAAACGATGGGACGAGAGACTGTTACCTGGAATCCGAATGATGGGGAAGAAGAAATTCCTCTGCGTAATGCCCAGGTACCCAGCGAAAACCACAAATGGGATACGAATTTGGTTAACCTGCAAACCAAAGTTGTTGAGACGTAAAAATTCATAACCACTGCAATAAACGCGTGGTGAAAAATATTGGAACGAGTTAGAAATATAAATAGGACTCTGGTTATTGGATACCAACCAAAAAGAAAACAAAAACCCCAAATCACATGTTACTTGTGCGAAGGTCTAACGTGCTCGCAAGTTAGAGCTTCAGTCGACTGGAAACCAAGACCTCAACATGCCGAGTCGTGGCATAGGGAGAACCGAAGGGAAGCACCCTCGCTGTAAGAAAACGTTAGTTATGCATCGGTGTTCCAAGCTATGGAATGACCGCAATACACTTCGGTTGGAGAGAAAAGAACACAGTTAAGCCATGGCGAATTAAATATCAACCGGAATCCAGATTTTGAAACCCTAAACTGCCTTACACCATACACCTGTCTTCATCACCACAACTGGCATGGGGATGAGCAACTCGGCGGAGTGGGCACCATTAAATTCAGAGGTAGGTAGATTACTACGACCTCAGTTAATAACCATAGCCTCGAACCAGTAAATAGCGTAGCTCAAATGATCAAGGCACATGAAGTAATCCAAGGTGGCACCGCCTGTAACTAGTGCGTACACCCGGCTTAAATATCCAAGGATCAGACCAAATCAACGCACGCAGTGCTCAATGATGCCTCGAAATCTCGAGCAGAGTTCAGAACAAACTATATAAAAATTTCTATGGTTACAAAGAGAAATAACGTCGGTGTGAAATTATGGTTCCATAGTAATTAATTTCGATTAAATACGGTTGCATTCATTCGACTCGTCCTCATAACCATATATTATATACATAAACCCATAGTGTTGAACTTGCAATTGTAGTGCGTTATGCATATGTCAAAGTTTAGTCACTACCATTATTAAGGCCTATGGAAGCCTTTTATGAGAGCGTGGTATGAGAGGAGTGCTTCGAGGCATATAAATCAGATATATATATGGTGACCTACATATATGTAAATTCTATGGAAGTGGCATTTAACCTATGTGGGAAATTATGTTCAATGGGCATAATGTAGGGATATATAAATATATAATATATATATATATAATATATATATAGGGCCACACTCATGTGTAGAGTTGGGGAAAGACGATCTAACCTTATTATGAGAATCCTAACCGAATGCAATGCATAAGTTTAACCAATACATACTAGGGTGTAAACTGAATTTTTTTTTTTGTTGTTGTGGTGATAGAGGT